>JARJLE010000115.1:0-260901 GCA_029289555.1 Mycena latifolia | reverse complement strand
GGTTGTGGGTCTATCCACGCAAGGATCACAAAATTGTGCTCGCCGGAATCGACGACGCCTTGAGGATGGCGGGACCGACAAGCTCCACTTGAACGTGTCAGGCGTAGCACCATTTTATATACCCGGAATTCTCACGTGTCTCGTCCAATGCTGGGTCGACTGTCGAGGCGCGGACCTACGAATGTAGATAGAAATCCAATTATCTGCAGTCCTGTTCATATAAAGCTCGAGAACTCGCCGAAGAACTTCGAAAAGAATATATGTCCATTTTCCTGCTCATGAGTAGCTCATAATTTACGCATTTTCCGCTTTGAGTTGGGCAACAGGCTTCCACGTGATCGCGTCAATCTATGCCCGCTGACAAATCATGATCCAGCACACCTCCTCCTGCCCTCTCCCATCGACTTTGCGTCTGGGAATCACACAACGATCGACGCTATTGTCTATCCCGGCACCCGCCATTCAAGCACCGCCTGTCCCGGGGCCCAAGCGTTACCCCCGTGAGGGTTTGGACTCCTCAATTGACGCCTCTTGTGTCTGTTGCTCAAATAAAAGGTGGCCAATGTTCTCGCAATTGATCAAGATGCCTAAAGTCGAAACTCTTGTTGCCTCTCACCGCTCAAGTCTACGCACGACGGAGTCTGCGAAGCGCCGCCGGTATGCAGATCATCCAGCGGACACTCACCTCGATTTCGACATCCAAATTACCGTAATGATATGGCTTGAAGTACGTTGCAGCTAAAACTATATTCTTCTGTCAGAACTGATTGTCCCTAGGAGAATACGGACCCAGTGCAGGTTGTGCTCTATCCACGCGAGGATCTCCGCGTGCGCTTATGTGATCACAAAATTGTGCTGGCTGAGGTGGGCTTGGAACAGCAACATGTTCAGCGCCCTGAGCGACACTATCGCGATGACGATGTGGGCAAATGGTGGCCTTGTGCATGGGATACTCCACTCAAAGTGTCCGGGCCCGGCGACACGATTTTACTGGCCGTTCTGGTCTAACGGACTTGAAAGATTTCTTCACCCACGAACTTCACATGCGCGCTATCGACACCTTCCCTCGGCCGGCCAATACCCAGTCCCTATTTTGTCCAGCTTGACAGACGTTTCCAAGATCCGTAGACGCAAGGAACACGCGTCTGATTTTCTGCTCGATTTTGGCACACCAGTCACGGCAATGATTTGGAAGCAGGTATGCACCTGCAATGCCAAGCACAATCATATATTCATTCCGTTTCCAGAACTGCGCTCGGCCAGTGCAAGTCGTTTTGTATCCCCGCGAAGATCTCCGCGTGCGACTCTGCGATCACATTAAAGCCCTGGCAGCAGTCGGCTTCGAGCAGCAACACGATCGACAGGTGGAGCGGTTTCATCGTGAGGGGGGTTTGGGTACGTGGTGGTCCTGCACCTGGGCAACCCCGCTTAAGGTTTCTGGTACTGGCGACACTCTTTTACTCTCTTACGAGGATGTGGACAGGTTGAAGGAGTTTGGTGTTCATGAACCGCACATGTAGATGACGCGACTCGTTTAATTATCGATGACTGAATCAATTCATTGACTAATATTGTTCGCGTTCAAGCCTGTGCATCTTCGTGTTGGGCACAAGCCCCTGCGCGACACGAAGTCCATCACATCCGCGCGACACGAAATCCTCACGCGCATGCCGCCGAAAAGCCGAAGGGAGATCAAATACTGCACCCGCACATCACCGCTCGTCTTGTCCGAATGCGGACCGATGGTCCTATTGTTTCCTCCCCTAGCGATATCCCCGCTGTCAATCTGCGCGCAGCCCGTTATATACCTCCATCTCTGTCCGCCCTCCATTTGCCGGACGTACTTCATGGACCCACACAACATCATCTACACTGCTGAAACCCGTATTTCCCCTGCCGCTGACACCGCAGAACAAAGTGTGTGTTCCTCCAAACTCCCTTGTCTAAGTTTCTCACCTTCCGTGCCAGGCGCTGCGGTTGATTCTTATCTATGGTACAAAAACTACCTGTTCCTATCTACGGAGTACCAGCTTGCCGCTCAGCCCAGTGCGTGACATCAAATCTCTCTGAGGTGGAAGTTTAACCTCCCCGCCAGAGGTGTACCTTGACGAAACCAGTTTCTTGATTTTTCGCAATTTCCCGGTCATAGCGGTGGAGGACCTCGGGGATTATTGTGAGTGGTTCCTGTCAAATAAGAAGACACGTTAATATTTGGCAAGTTGCCCGCGATGCATTAGTTAGGCACGGTCCGTTTGGTCGTGGCCGTATTGTATGGTGGGCCCCACCCCGAATTATACTCCTGTCAGACGGTCAGTCAGCTACGCCCCTGCCTTCTGTATATCCTGTCTAACACCCGCTAGGCAAGCTGCGGGCCATGCCCCGTCTGCACACAGCCTCTCAGATCGATACCTGTCAGGTGCTGCCTTCCTCGCCAGAGGAGATGGTCGAGGTAATGGCGGAGGTACGGGCCGAGTTGCAACAGCTCAGCGCCAGCCTCGATTGATTACTCCTTCCTTTCATGTGTTCCTTATTTAAATTCATATATAAGTCCCCCTCTGCGAAGCGCGTTCAATTTTCCACTACACTGAATACTTAGCCCCGAGGCGGACCAGAGCGTAACTAATTGAGATATGATCAGTAACGCATGCTCGGGCAGCACGCTAGCATGACGTTGCAACGTCAACGGCACCGGAACAACGCGTGCTGGAGACGCTCAGACGTGTCGACGCGTTCAGCCACGTGACCCATCGCGCTGTGACATGGTGACATTCTGTCCCTCCTTCCCGCCACCCACCTCGCCTTTGACTTCGCGTTGGGCTACTTCCGCACTTCGCGCCTTAGACTTTCTGTCGGGCTCTGGGGACTGGACTCTGTGTTATTCAGTCCTCGACTTTGCGTCGGACTGCAATTCCTGATCTACGGCTAAGGTGTCCAGGTACTAGTTTGGTCAGGCGCGTTGGATTATGAGATTTGGCATATGGGTTGGTAAGTCGAAGTTGCCATTCGATCGATCGCCATTCTGCTATAGTATAGGCCAGACAATTAGAAGTCTGCGCAACAAGAGTGCTCAATCAAGACTATTACACCTTGTGATCGGGCTTGCCACTCGGGCGCTGGTTTCGACTCCGCGTCGCCGGCTTGACTTTGCGTCAGCAAACGGTCTTGTGTCCCTTCGATGCCCAAATCTCGGAAACTCCGTCGGTCCTGCAAGCCTAAACCCCCCTATGGAGAGAAAGCCCGCCGTATTGTGGAGATCACTGCGGCAAGAGCCGCCGCTGGTACGTCGAATCATGTATTGGAGGGCCCACAATGATTGCGACCTTTGTAGTGAATGCAAATCATCATGATCACCCAGCAATGGCGATTTACTTAGCAGCGTGTACGTCTTTTCTCTTTTCTCTGTGCTGGGCTGACAAGTATTGCTTGCCACCGATAGCGGCCGCATTTGAAGCGGACTTTGGTCATACTCTTGCTTCCGACGATGGCTGGGATGAGCACTTCAAGCAGATGGCATTCCATGCGCGTATCGCCAAAGCCCTGGCATCAAGCTGCAATAATGACGACGAGAAAATTGCCTCGGTCGCTGCTCAACCTTTGACTTTCGACGTCAAGAATCCCTACGCTGCAGGCGACCCCCGCCGCACACAGTTTGATGCAAAGAGTATGTTCAATTCGTTTTCTGAGTTCTGCACTTTATTAAATGATTTCCCGCAGTGCGTGGCTACGCGCGCGCTCTCGCTCCGACTGCTGATTGTGATGGGAGTGACATCCACTTTAAGATCGAGAATTGCTCGGCGAAGTGCCCGGAGATGCGTTTGCGGCAGCATTGCCGATGTAAGTTTAATTGGCCCATGACCTGTCTGAGTTGACCGTATTTTTCCCAGGCGAATACGTCAAATATCTAATGCTCACCGCGGATTGAACGTGATGTCAAGACTATTTACTCAGCCCTACTTACTGTGTTTGATGCTATTGTGCGGTTTATGTGTCGACCTGTCGCGTGAACAATCAATTTGGTACTGTGCCGCTGTCACCCATCCATATCAGTCACAGGTAATGCAGGTACAATCCATTGTTTACATCTCCAGCGGAAAATGGACCGAAATTCACTGGCATTGAACGTAGGAATGGGACGATCTCTAATTCTAGCTCACGGCGAGCGCGCTCCCGACAGCGGCGGCCAGCGCAGGCGCCCGGCGGTACCCGAGGTGGCTCACCGACGCGGTGGCTGGAAGGCGTACAATAATTCTCTGTGTTGATCAAATTGTGCTGATCAAATTTCCTAGACATGGACCGGAATATTTGTTTTGTGCGAAGCAAGCGATCGACCGGATCCCACGCATAAGTAGACAATTGATCAATGATTATTGTGCATGAAACTTATGTTCGATAATCTTATAGGAGACCGACCATCCAGGAAGCGCCCGCATCAAGTCCCCATCATGTCTTCTGTACCCTCAACCGTAACTTCAGAGCCCTTGGCGCCGAGCGGCGTCGTCGAAAGTCAAGCCGATACCAAGACTGACGGGCGCGCCGTCATCGACAGGATGAAGGGTAAATCATCAGCGTTTGCTCGGCGTTGGAACTCGCTGACTGGTGTTTTCAGTCGTGTATCCGAGCGGCGGCGTCGAAAGTCAAGCCGATACCATGACTGATGGGCGCGCCGTCATCGACAGGACGAAGGGTAAATCATCAGCGTTTGCTCGACGTTTGAACTCGCTGACTCGTGTTTTCAGTCGTGTATCCCGTTAAAGGGGAGAATACGATAGCTTCAGATCACCTTCTTTTCCTCTCTATGGACGGCAATTTCAAGCTTCAACGCAAACGTGTCTCTGACTCCAAGTGCGTTCAGCTCACCGATGCCGTATCGCATGCCTCTAACTTACGCGCCTTTATAGCCCGCCCCTCTCTAGCTGCATCGGGACGTATGAGGTTGGATGCGGCTACATTCGAGCTGCTGTGGCGAGGAAAGTTCGGGATGTGGCTGCGTCCAGCACAAATGTTGACCTAAACTCTGAGGATTACGCTGACATGCCGGGGCTCACCGAGGTTGCAAACTCGTCCGACGAAGAGTAGTTTCTCGCTAGGATATATTTGTAACTAATCTGTCGCAAATTTTGGTTTTGTAATATGATAGTATTTGTGGCAATTACTCTAGTCTCCAGTTTGACAGCTAAGCGAAAAACGATAGACACAAATCATTTGCGAGCAAAGTTCGGGCCGAGCACAGCCTCACCCCATGATGACGCTTGAAATTGTACTGTCCGGCCATGGTGTGGTTGAAAGGTTGGGCCGAAAGCCATCGAGGATATATATATATGTATACCCACCGACGATGCAAAAAATATACAGTCGTCATGAAAGCTTTTATTTTGTGTCACTCGTCGAGATGCCTAAAATTAAGATTTGTTGCCGGGGCTATGCTCGGCCCGAACTTTGCTCGCAAATGATTTGTGTCTATCGTTTTTCGCTTAGCTGGAACGGCGGCGTCGGATCCACATCCACGCCTGATTCGGCAGGCCTGAGCACCAAACATACATCAACAATCAATCTTGATCTCATCTGAAGCCACCACCTTGCCACCACCTCTCGACTCCAAACCACCATGGACTCCAAACCACCACCTACCACTGGGCCTTCCAGCTTGTCCTTTGACTTCGCGTCAGGACCACTCAAACGTCTAGACTTCGCGTCGACGTCCATCGGCTCAATGGATCCACCCAAGCCCTTCAATCTCTTGCAAAACGCGAAGGATTACGGTATGAGTTGTTTTGTTGGTCTTGCATGACTCTAACACCTCCCAGCTATTCTCGGTCCATTCGACAGCCGGGTGGGCGCTGTGTTGCAGAGCGCCGCAGATCATTACTTTGTCACAACCAACACGGATTACATCCCCGCGCTACCCATCCGCAAGACCCACACGGTGTTTCTGCGGGAGGACATGCGATATGGAGATGACGACCCCACCCTTTGGCCGCAGCAATACAGTATGACCTACTGTCATCTGGCGGCTATCGAGAGAAAGCCCCTCGGCCAACTGGGTGCAAAGCGGGAGGTCGCCATTATGTGGTGGGATGCTACCGCGGAAGACTTCATTTCCGACAGCACCGCCGGGCGCCTGACCCGAGGTCTGGGCAGACTTTCCAGAGAGCGACTGGCGCAGCTCGCGAAGCCGATTAATCGACTGCGCGAACAATATGCAGAGTACGCCAAAACGGTTGCCCCGGGCAAACTCCACCCCTTTTTCCCCGCCTTCATCCTGCAAATGCGCCTGGGGCTCGAGCGCCTGGAGATTTTGCCCTGCACCTTTGATAGAATGGTTGCCGCCGTCACAAACTTACAGCGGATGTACTTGGAAACGCGGGCACTACTGAGGTACATGAACCACTACCGGCCTTTGATGGACAACCCCGTGGCTGCCGACTCCCCTCCACCGCCCGATCACTGTGTGGGCGCATTCACTACCGACCCCGGGATTGCGCAGCAATTCAGAGCCGCGGGTCTCCCGTACTGGCTCCTGCGCCCGACGTACCTGTTTGGGGATACCATCATCCTTAAAGAGGTCGTGCCTCGACAGCCTGCAGATTCCCTCCGATTAGAAGGCGCACCGGGGTGCAAGCATTTCGAGACGAAGGCCAACACCGATGCCAAAATACGTGTGCTGCACGAGGTGTGCCGCACTACACCCTGGTACAAAGATCCCTTCTCCGATGACGCCGACGATTCTGGAGCTCCAGGCTCCGAGCCCCCGCTGGCCACCACTTCTGGCAGCGGCTCGACTTCCCAGCCCGCACGGATGGCACCGACAGCGAGCGCGCCGGAGGGGCACAGTCGAGCAGGTGGGCCAGATCGCCAGCGAGGCGGCACCACCACATCCAAGACGATTTCGGAGCAAAGGGGTGGTCGACATGAGCCTTGTGAGGACCATCTTCGCTTTATGCTCTCCAATCGTCACTTACACTTCTCACAGATCCCGCAGCATCGCCCAACGCAAAAAAACAGGGGTCGGGGACGGGTACCAGGGACAAATTCGTTCTTGTGGACCTACCAGAGATGCCCGCGGACATCCCATCTTGGGCGGTGGCGCTGAGGGCGGTGGATAGAACGAACGCGCCGTGCTTCAGGGGGCCCCACACTTACAACCGCTACGTCTTCCCGGAGCCCGCGCTTTTTGCCACGCCCCAGGATCCGCAGCGGCGTCAGCTGTTTCTTCACCACTTCACTTTACTGAAGGATGCCCTGCTCTATCGCTTGGCGGACGAGGGCGCGCGCGCGAAGCCCCTGGCGACGCAGGAGTGGCGGGATGTCCTCGGCGGGAAATTTGCGAAGCAGACTAACAGGGGAAGAGTAGTGACCAAGGCTCAGGCACGTACGGTGGGCATTGATGACCTCCTGGGTCCTGCCCTACGTGCCTGTGGTCTGGACACGTATGAAGACTTTCCCGCTGTGGAGGGGTCTTTCGAGCCCATTACACTCCATCGCGCTCGCGAGATTGTCTGGGAAATCGCCGAGACTAACTTCCGCTTCGAGTTCCTCTCGCTGGATCGCCGTGCATCTGGCCTCGACCGACAGGAAGATTGCTGCGATTGTTTTGTTGGCAGGATGGTGATGGGGATGCCCGTGGAGTTCGCAAAGAAGGGGTTGGCGTCCTTGTCGCCCGCCACGCGCTTTCCCCACTTCTTGCGCATGGCCCGCTTGATGAAGGACTGGCATCCGCGCGCCCCGGACAATATCCTGAGCGCCCAGGAGCCGAAGAAGTGGGACGACGCAGCAATGAAGGAATTGGAGGGCGCCGTCACCAAGTACTACACTCAAACGTTTTATGAGTACTTCGGCCGCGCGGCGGTGGTGCCTATGCGCTTGGAACACGAGTTCGGTACCTAGCGGCATGGTCGACAAAAACAATTCTACAAGATAATGTACACTACGTATTTTCCCTATCTGCCCCTACCCTACACTGCGCCTATTCGTTATACGTATCATACTTGGGCCGTATCTTTCTTGTCGTTACCGCGAGCGAGCAATGAATCAATAAAATTTGCTATACCAGCAGCGAGATGATTTCCTTTTTTGGCCAGACCTAATTAGGCCAGACAATGATGCCACGACGTTTCCTTAAGACAGTCACTACACCTCGACTCCGCGTCGGTGTACACCTCGACTGCGCGTTGGTGACTCTGCGTCGATACCATGCAAGCCAAATACGTCGACCTCGCGTTGGGAGATAGCTGCTTTGACTTCGCGTCGGTGGCGACTTTGGCAGGTCAAAGTGAGTCGTTTGAGGGTCTTTTGTTCTGATGGTCTTTTGTAGTTTGGGTCATTGCGCTTTGGACTTAAAAGCTATAAATGCGGGAGCGATGGTCAAGACACTTGAAACTACAATGCCCGAAACCGAAGGCAACCTTTCTGCCCACACGCCTCACCGACCGCGGGGATCTCCTGCCCCTCCCGGACCACCCCGCCGGCGTTGCGAAGCACAGACGACGCCACCCTCATCTCGCAAGCGCCGGCGCAGCTGTTCTCCACCGGGACCGCCGCCCCTTCGACGCTTTCAAGACCGACAGAGTACTGCAGGTGTCCTCCGCCGCAGCTCTTCGCCGACGGGATGCCCGCCTCGGCGCAAACGCCAAGCAGGGGACTCACTACACCCGCGGCCAACCCAAGGGGCTGGCGGTCGTGCTCCAGCAGGCGCCGCCACTTCTACTAGTCGAACGGGGGAGACCGTGTCGGTGTCCAAGGCCCTGGTGATGGCTTGGTTGCAGGTAAGCATATCGAGCTGCAGCAACGTGCAGGATCAGTGACTTACTGGAATTCGTGTCCCGACAGGACAATACGCCCCCGGTCCGCGCGCTGGTCTCGCCAGATGCAGGCGGTTATGTATGCCTCACCGACCACAAAGTTCAGCTGGGCGAGCTGGCATTGGAGCAGCAGCGTGCGCTCGAGAAGTATGGCATCGGGCAGGATGGGAGAGGAGGATGGGCGGGCCTGCTTTGGGACACCCCCGTGTACGTGCAGGCTGGAAAGCCGGTGTTGCTACGTTATCACGGGGTAAGCGTTCTCGACAAGTGGGACGACTACGCGGTACATATGAGAATTTAATACTGAATAACGCCTCGACCTGTTTTTTTTCTACTTCATTTTTTTCCCCCTGTTACAAACGTGCTAGCATATATATGTGTTTAATGTGATCGTTTCGGACTACTGATTAGCAAAGAATCTCAAACTTCTGTCGAGGGATACAATCGGTAAGCGCTGGGCGCATCGGCATCGTCAGGACTAATGACACGCCGGCAGGAGATCTCCACAGTGTGCGAGCTTCTTCGATGTATGGTTGGGCCCGCCGCACGCTTGGCGAGATGATGAAACAATAGACAAGACTCAGCCCGCAAGGACCATGGCCTCCGGAATAGACAATAGCGGACATAATAAATGAATGCGAGACAAACCGGCGGTTGCGCTACCGCAGTTTTAAAAACCTGAAACCGGTGCGTCTTGGAGTTCACCATGTCCCTACAGCTCTATCAGCCGAGGCCGCGCTCCAGATTGTTATTTTGGTTACTTCCCGGGAGGCAGCAACCGCAGGCTGCGGACAATCCGCTGCTCTGCCCACACGGGTACAAGCGTTTCTTCAACGTGGATTTGGGGTACGCTGTTCCAGGGCGTTTCGGAGATGTATATGCCTACGTCAAGGTCTGCTGTCTAAAGTTCGCTGTGTCGAGGTGAAGAGTGCTAATTTTTGACTCAGTGCGAGCGTTGTGCGTTAGAAAACAGTACTTCGAATCCTGGCGCGGACCGCAGCTTCAAATGCAAGAAACTCAACAACCTCACCGACGAGGAGCGCACGACGTTACGCAACGACATGGAGCAGGCCCTCGTGCGCATCGGGGTTCTATCCCATACCGTGCTCGACGGCTTTCTCTCAACGCCCAGGGTGGAAAGCTCTGTGAGTGAAGTGACGCCGCGGCGTATCTGGGTCCACGTTTTCATCGAGGTGCGTTCAATCTGAGTCAATAATACCACACTTGACTGATGTGCCTCCAATAGGCAGACGTATCGGCGTTGTCCTGCGCCGTGGCCGTCGACGACGTGGCTGATTTCAAATTCCGTCGAACGGAGCTGTTCGAGGTCAGCAATGCCGGTGGAACGCCGCCTACCGCGTACGAACGCTATGACGCGGACCAAGACAGATTCACTGACGACTCGGCGATGCTTGAGAGTATCGATCTCTCACACTCTGGGAACTTGGTAATTTATCGGCGGGCGGGAATGTCTGACTCAGATTGCCTAGGTCTCACTCAACTCAAGGTAGATGCCCAAGGTACGCTTTATTAAGGGGGGCGGTGATATTTTTGCTTTAATAGAACTAACATTGCGCAAGGCCTGGATGTGCCAGTGGTGCCTGAAACGGAGCAAGATACGTGGGCCGATTTCGATCTCGCATACGACTCGGATGACACTGGTTTGAATGAAGAGGAGGAGGGGTAGATTCTCTTGTGCGCGTTTAAAGTGTTGTTCTGGTGATATAATCAAGAGTGACTCCCTTAGTATATTTGCTTGGCACTCGAAATGTCATGGATAAGCTTGCCTATATTTTCCTCGTGGATTCGGTTGTAAATTTGGTCTGTATGGGCCTTGGGTGTGGAATTTAAGGTCGACGCGTCGACGCGACAAGATCCTGTGATCAACTTTGATTGATCAGTGATGGTATGACTCACCACTTTCCACTTTCCACCACCACCAGCCTCGACTTAGCGTCGGCGTCCACAACAGCCTCGACTTCGCGTCGGCTGCTCAAACAGCCTTGACTTCGCGTCAGCTTTTCGCCAGCTATTGCTCGGCCTGGCGAGGGCCACAGCGCCGCCGACTTATTGTTCCAGATGTGGTCAATGCTTGATGACGCTTTGACTCGCCGCTTTGTGAGGTTTAGCTATTGACGGTGAGTGGCATACACGAGCCATTGTCTCTTGATTTTTGACCACGACCGCCTCCTAGAACACCCACCACAACCAGCTCGAACCACTGCTCTCTGTGCGCGCTAAATCATGGCGGACTTTGCAGCCCCGGTTGCGCCAGGGACCAGCCTACCTGAATGGAACCCCAAGGCCAAGGACGAGATCTCGAAGTACATCCGCACGGAGCTCTTGCCGATGTTGCAGGAGCGAAACAACAGCCCTGACAAGACGGGAACGGCAAAGGACTACATCATGAACACGCTGTTTCCCATGGTAGAAGAGAAGTTCAATATCAGTGGACGGTACGCTCTGGCGCCATTCCAACAGGTACGCATGTTATTTCCTTTGTTACTTCGTAGTAGGCGTTCTGATCTGGCGCGTGGATAGAAGCTGTATAGTGCCCTGAACAACGCGAAGGGCTACGCCGACCGGCGGGACGCGGCGCCAGCGCCAGTGCCGGCCTCAGGCGCGCCCAAGCACAGGGGGCGGACGGCCCTTGATATGTTCAAGGTGAAGGAACGTGACGCGATCAAAGCTGAAGCCGATATCAAGCTCGCCGACGTTGTACGCACGCCGAAGGACGCTCTGGCGGCAAATACATTCCACGCGGTGGCGAAGGAAATGTTTGAGACGACTACGCCGGAGGTCAAGAAGGAAATGCAGGATGCGGCGACCGAGGCCAATTTGGAGCGAGACAAAGGGCCGTCGGCCGAGGAAGTCGCGAAGACAGTCGCTGCGTAGGTGGTCTTCTCCACGAACAATAGTGAATCTGATCATTTTGCAGAAACCAAAAGCAGATCACAAACCTAGCAGCGTTGAAATTACAAGAGCTCATCGGCTATGGCCCAAACCAAGTCGGACCCACGGTATTCTACGTGCTGGCAGCGTATAAGGACGCGGATGGACGCGTCCATGATCTGAGGTAAGCCCTATATCTGTCATGACGGCGACCTCCTTCATTGACGATATGCTGTGGTAGTGTCTCAGTGGGGGCGCCCGGTGAACAAGGGATTTCGAAATTCTCGAGCTCGGCGACAGAACGTAATCGGCTTGCGGGATGGGCGAAAGATAATCTACGTCGTACGTGAGTAGAATTTGCTGGCGAACACAAACTGATCGCATATTCAGTGAGGGTAACGGCAGAAAACGATGGGAGCTTGACGCTCCCAGCTGTGGATCCGAAGCGTCTGTCCCCGCGAGAAATGAGGGGCCTGCTTCGGGGGTACTTCAGTGAGTAAGCTTCAATGTTATGTAGGCTGGGCGCTGAACGATTGGTCAGAGGTACCTTCCAAGGGGACGCTTCGGGTGCCAATCACAAGAGGTTCGGAAAGTATCACCATCGACATCCATGACGCCGAGCCCGAGGAGCTGCGGGAATACTACACGCACGTGCTCGACTGCCATGAGACTGGGACGGTCGCAGAGCACTTCGTCGACGCACCACCAGAGGCGAAAGGCGAGGTCGAGGATAAGAATGCTGACGACTCAGTGTCAAACGACAATGCTGACCCGAAAGCAAGCTCGAAAGATGACAAGGCGGCAGAAAGCAATGCCACCAACGACACGCCGATGGACTTCTCAGCGCCCATCGTTCCAGCACGCCCGGTGGATGATGGACCGGACGACATAGTCCGGCCTTCTCCGCCGCCGCCGCCGGCGGCCGACACGACTAGAGGCAGGGGGCGTGGCGGGGGACGACGTGGCAGGGGCGGCGGACGTGGTAGGGGCGGCGGACGCCCAGCGGCGGCGCAGAAGGAGAAGGTAAGACTTTCATCGATCCTCGCTTCAGGTCTAACACGCGTGCAGAATGACGAGACTGGCGGCGAGCTTGGCGATGGGGAGCCCAATCCAAAGAAGCGCAAGACTCCCGAGACGACGAGCGAGCTCGAAGATGCGGTGCCCACGCCGAAGAAGCAGAAAAGGGCAGTACGGTACGTGTGTAGGGTTCTGTCATCATCGGATCTAATGTGCGTCCAGAGCACGAACACTCCCGGCGAGCTTGACGATGGGGAGCCGAAGCCAAAGAAGAAGCCGGCACCGGTCACTGTTGCACGGTTGACCCGCTCAAAGGCGCCTCCGCCGCCACCTCCCCCCACACCGCCCAAGGGTGTTCCAGGGAAAGTGAAAGGGTTTCTGTATATACGTACGTGCATATCTTGCCGATCTGGGCGTATACTCATTTGCGTTGCAGCATTGTAGTGTAGCCTGAAATGGATAATTTTTTGACTGATTGTTTTGGCGTCCAAGCGAATGATTTTGGCTTGCACCGCCTCATGACATGACATGAGTGGCGGTGCAGCTTCTCTGATGGAGGGGAGTTTCATTTTAATTCATTTTCATCCCGCGTTCATTCTCATTTTATTTCCATTTCATCCTCATCTCATTTCATTCTCATTTCATTTTCATTCATTGCGCCCGTCCGTTTCATTCCATTTCATCCTCATCTCATTTCATTCTCATTTCATTCTCATTCTCATTTCATTTTCATTCATTGCGCCCGTCCGTTTCATTCATTAAGTTAATTCAACATGCACTCTTTGGATTCATTTTTTTTTTCGGCCGTAGTTGCGATTCATTATAAACGCTGGATTCATTTCCATTTTGACTGTTGCAGTTTCATTCTAGTAGTGCTGAGCGCAGTTGTAGCAAACATAGAAAATTAATTTAAATTTGTGCTAACAAGCATCAAATATTAATTTTAACAGTTGAAACTGTTGGAACCGCGGCACCGAACACCGAGCGGTTGAGACGAATGTGCACGGGGAGGAGATTGGCATGGTAGTCCATGGTGTCCGTGGCTGTCGTGCGCAGCGCGCCAGTGATGAGCTTGCATGCGAGGCGCTGTACCTTCCCTAGTGCCTTCACCGTCCACACTGTGCCAGAGCGGCGCGGGTCGGAGTTGGCGGAGACCGGTTTGTATCACACTGGTAGGGCGTATTCCATGCGCGGGATGACAACGGTCTGGACGAGTTGCCGAGTGTACGAGTGCGGCAGGCCGAAGGTGGGGGAGGAGATGTGCGAGAGGGCGAGGGTGGCCTTGGTCCCGCGGCTTTGCGCCAGTTCGACATGTTCCTGGAAGGAGAGTTTGTGATCAAGGACGACCCCAAGGAGCTTAGCGCTCGTCGAAGGGTGAATGGTGATTCCGGCGAAGGAGACAGGAAGGGGGCGATAGTGCTCAGCGTGACGCCGCGGGGGGACGAAGTGGATGAGTTGGAACTTAGGAAGGTCAAACCTGAGTCCCATCCGTTCCGCTTTAGGGCAGGCATCCTCCATGTGCTCCTCCAGCTTCTTTCGACTCATTAGGTGTACTTAGCTGTGGATACAAGATTACAGCTGTTATCTCCGGATATTTTCTTTATTATCTGCAACTGCTTAGTGGGCCACCATGGCCTTATTCACCTCGAGCCCAAACGTAAAATGCGGTAAATACGCTCATATGGGGTCTAGCATCAAGGTATTCATCCTATGAGTGAGTTGAGATAGTTTCCGCGAATTTACACGATGGTCTCTCGACCTACGGAATTTTTTGTTCCGGCAGTTTCCAAAACGGCAAAAACAGCTTAGTGGGCCACCTCCTCACATCGTTCATTCGGGCTGATATCGGCCGCGCCAATGTATCCCAAATCATTAAAGACATGCAATTGCTATATTCTTTACAATAACAGAGCACTTCCGAGGTATATGAGCACCTTAATTATTTCCCTTTGAGCCAAGGAAAAGGGGTGAAATCGCTGTGCACAGAATGGCATGCTCTGCAAAGCACAGAGTGCATTGGTGCGCCAAATTTGAATACGGACCAATAGATAAGATGCATTTGCATATATATATTAACAACAGCTGACCTGTAGCCTACAATAACCACTCCAAAAAAGTTCATACATACGCGCCAACGAAATTCGGGAGTTTTGGGATGTATCCCTCGGTGACCACCAAATATGGCAGGTAAAAATCCATGATTTCGTTGTAAGAGAGTGATTGGTGTCTAAAATGCAGCCCCAAGTTCTCAGGTCCGTAGCATACACGGTTGACTCACCATAGAGAGGTCGAGAATCTGCCACTCAAGCTCAAATCAAGGTCTTCTTGGGGCTCAGGAAGGCGAGAGGGAACATTTTTTGTTCTCAGAATAGTCGCAAATCATTCTCCTGGATCCAGGGATGAGAACGAGCCCCTGACTTTGTGAATCGGCCAGGAATTGGTGGAGGAACAACCGGATGAAGGTGTTCGGAGACAAGGAATGATGTTCACACGCCGTCATCCCGATCAAAAACCCCGCACAGCTGTTGATCGCTGCCACAACTTTCCTCCAAATTTGACGCACGCCATCCTTATACATTGTATTCCATCCTAGAAGTATCAAATCCTAGGTCTATGCATCCTACTGGCTTATATTATGCAAGTGGCCCACTAACTAGTGTGGCCCACTAAGGGGTCTCGGATAATAGTAGTATATATATACGCGATGGACTTTGTACGCACCTCAGACATTGACTTATCAACTCTGAGGTGAGCTTTACTTCTACTCTCATATTTATCTAGGACTCACATTCTCGTATTCTTACTTGAATTAGGTATGAATATATTCAGAGGTTGACTTATCAACTCTGAGTCTTAATTGAATTAGTTCTATTCATAACACGTGATGGGTTGTTGCGCTTGTTTTTTGTATAAAAGGCGAGTGAAAGTTTATGGGTTGGCTATCTTCATCCACATGTGCGCCATCATCGATTTAATCTCTACGTACCCGGCGTTGGGGCTTATCCTGGCAACTGGTGGGGCATTTCTCACACAGCAAGCGTGGAACACCCAACGTCCCCGTACTCGCAGCTTCATCGATATCTCAGTGGACACCAGGACACGATTAGGGACATTGGAGCAGACGCTAGCGGGCGGCCACCCTTCTTCGACATCGTTCGCCATCTCCCCAGATTCTACAAGTGTCCCGACGTCGCTCCAGATCCTCGGACGAACATTCGAGATATCGGAGTGGAACAAGAACCGGAGCAAGTCTGTCTGCAAGGATGATGCTTGTTTTTATGGACTTCCTGACGGGTTTGTTTGTGTGCGCCTTGCATCGGACAGTGAGGTGAGCTTTCTAACGCCACATTAACCACCCATGGCACTGAGCTCGACAACAGGATGCGCTGAGAAGGACGAAGCAGAGAATCTTCTACACATTTGGCGATAAACCCATATTAATTGCGATGCAGCCGGCCGACCAGACGCATTCGGGTTCCAGAACGTGGGATGTGCATTTGGAGAATTTCAAGGCTCTTGAGGATAGTGAACCCCAGGGGTATTGAAACCCCTGGGGGTTTTGTACCCTTACCCCCAGGGGTAGGGGTAAGGGTACAAAGATCCTGACCCTTCAAAAACCCCTACCATTGGCAAGGGTACCAGGGGTTTTACCTATCCATGTTTGCAGCTTGCATCTGCAAATTTCGAGTGCCATGGTAGTGTCAGGAGTTTGTATTGACTGTTCTAAGCCCTCTATTCATGCAACATACTGCATCTAAAGGATTTCACAGTTTTTGAACCTTTGTGAGCCCTAAATTTCACTTGTTGTACATTAGGTTGAGGTGGTAAATAAGCTTGAACTCACATTCACAGTTGTAGTACTGATCCTGAGCATCATACTTCAAGAATAATTGATGACTTAGCCTTTCCATGCACTTGCGGACCATATATTAATATACCCTTACCTATACCCCTGGGGATTTTAGTGACCCTAGGGTATTGGCCAATACCCCTGGAAATACCCTTACCCCACCCCTACCCTTGGCCAAGGGTAAGGGTTTTGAGGGGTAAGGGTAAGGGTAGAAGGTTTCGTACCCGGGGGTTACCCCTGGTGATCACTACTTGAGGAAAATGAGATGATGTCCTTGTGGGCTGTCTTGATTAGCGATCTGATCTCCGGCGGGGATGCAGAGGAGGAGGAGGAGGCTATAGTACCACAGCGGTCCGATTGACTCGAGGAAACAGAGTCCTTGAACCCTATGGCCTGGACGGAAATTCTGTAAATAATACAAGCAATTGACGGATCGCTCCGCGGTCCACCCACCCCTTTCTGAAGCCCTGAGGTTTACCTCTCAGAGATCCAGTGAACATCTGGGGTTTTCTAATGGTTGTTTCTACTTGACTCCTAACGCTGCGATGCTTGACCAGTCTGAAACGCGCTCAGCACATAGTTATTAATTTTTTGACTCTCCAACCTTCGATATTGGAAGCCAGAGAGAATTGTTTGTAAATTTAGCAAAGTTTGATTTTGTAAGTGGTTCATCACCTATTTCCTACAGGCGGGAATTTCGCTCATATGCACTATTAATGTCCAGACGATGCGACGTGGCTGTCACGTGCTGCGCAAAGTTCCAAGCTTAAAGCTGATATTCCAGTCTCCGGGCTGATCAGCCAAAGGCTGTCTTTAAAAGCTTCAGACATGGCTAATCTTATCAAGAGAGAGACTCCTGTGAACTCATACAGCGTGGGCCTTCAAAACCCGGTGATAGCACTGCCGTTTCGGGGGTGGGCTAATATGACCCGGGCCCAACCCGGGCCCGACTCGAACAGTAGGGCTGTTCGCCGTACCGTATACGGCATACGGCCGTATACCGACGGCTGTGATACGGGTACCATTCCGGCCGAATCCGTACCGTACAGGAAGAATCTTGGACCCTCTACGGTACGGTACGGTACTGTATTACGGCCGTATACGGCTATACGGTCTTATCCCAGGCAAATGGCAAGGATTACCTTTAAAAACCTGTCAAAAGGGGGGCCATGGACCTGGAATTTACCTACGATTCAATGCATGAACGAGGGGTACTGGATTTGGTTTGGTTCAAGCCTCTAGGAGACCGGACGTAGCGCTAACATCGCGCCGATGGGCTGCCGACCACAACCGATGCCGCCCCGAGCGCCAAGAATCGCCATCGGTTCCAAGAAATCAACTCGGCCGAGGTCACGACACAGTTCGGCCCAAGTTCGGCCATTGATTTCATCAGTTGGGGCCTGATTCCCCGCCCAGCCGTCAAAAACCGTATACGGCCGTATACGGCTTATACGGTACGGCTCTGTACGGTCCCAAGCCGTAGCAGAACCGTACCGTACATTCGATTTGAAACCCCCTATACGGTACGGGTACGGCAGCCGTATTTACGGCTTGGCTTACGGCCGTAAGACGGTTACGGTGAACAGCCCTATCGAACAGGCGTCTTCCGCGGAATTTCTATCTTGATCTACGGGAAAGCTGAGCGGATGCGGACCGCCCACCACCGAGTGTGTCCTACATATGGGTCCATATATGAAACGTACTCATCATTACCCGTGCGAGATATAGAGGAGTACGAGGGCCAAACAGGCTTAACAACATTCGAGCACAACAGAGAACTAGGGGACCAGTGTCCAGCGCTTCATGCAAGGATCAAGTCAGGATTCTTCCTGGGGGTCTTTGGTAGCCAGTAGTATACAAGCGAGGGTCTCAAACCGAGGGCCCAAGGGAAAATCGATGGTCTGAGGAAGGAATATCTCGCCAAATGGTGGATATTCCCGGTGGCGGCATTGCTATTGGAATATGTGCGAGCTGAGAATGATTTCATGATCGTTGCATTGTAGGGGTCATTGTTGGAATTGAATGCCGCCGGACGGGGAACATGAAGACAGCGAAGAAAAAAAGCCTGTTGGCGGCATGGCCCGGGTCCGAGTCGAACGGGCGTTTTCAGCGTAATATCAGAAGGACATATTATTATAAGACGCGGATGCAGGCCGTCTGCCACCGGGTCTGCACAAGCAGATAAGCGCACCTTGCTACATCGAATAGCTAGGAACAGGGGTCGAGGCTAGGTTCGTTGCATGGAATCACCACCGGCCAGCGCTGAGCCACGAGCCTCCACCACGCTATCCTGAGATCCTGATCAGAATTTATCCAAACACGCTCAATACCTAGGAAACTTTCATTCCGGCGGTTACATTCAAATCGGAGAATGAGGCTAACAACGCGAAGAAAAGAGTTTGAACTTGAACCATCCCAGCCCTCAAGCGGACCAAGCAGCGAGCATCCCGTCCAGTTGCTCGTGCCTCCTCAGCGCATCCTCGAACGTCGGATAATCCTTCCCTTCTGCAAACGCCTCGTAGAGCGCTCCAACGCTGCGCGCGAGGGCGGGCAACTCCTCCTGCCACGCCTCCCACTGCCAGTCGATCTGTTCGACCGTATTTGTCGCAAAATCCCTCACCTCGAGCCGCACCGACGTGCCATGCCCAGACGCGTGGAGAGCGGTGCCTCCGGGATTGATCAAGCGGATCTCGCCCCTTTCTCCGATGATGCTCCAGACTAGAGGTGCCTCGTCGAACGAAGGCTGCCCACGGCGGAACCGGACGAGCAGGGTCGCTTCCTTCTGCGCAATGGCGGACTCTTGTAGGGGAGAGGTGACGATGATGAGATCAGGGACGTCGGATTTGACAACCTTGACGACGGTGTTCGTCTCGGGGTCGCGCAGCTTTGCGTTGGGGAATTGGATCTGCAGGCGGGATTGCAAGGCGGTGGCGTCTCCGTGGACGAATTGGATTTGATCCCACACTGCGAATGTCAGTAATGCTCTGTGGCCGTGCAAAATTACTCACAATGCCCAAACCCGATGGTGAAAACATTTCCGCCCACCTCCCTCCTTGTGAAATATTCTAGGCTCTTTGGCAAAATCTCCCGGTCATTCAAGCCGCCTGCAGCTCTTACTTCGGCGCTCACGACCTTTCCAATCCGGCCGTTCTCCACCAACTCCCTGAGTTTCTTCACTAACGGCGCGACGCGGCCCTGCACCCCGACCATTGTCCGTACTCGCTTCTCTCGCGCAAGCTGGGCCAAGTCGCGGGCATGCTCCAGGTCCTGTGCAAGTGGCCACTCGCAATACACCGCCTTCCCGGCTGCGAGACTGGGCCGGACCGTCTCGTGGTGCACGTCGACGCGCGTGCAGCATACGACGAGCTCTACGTCCGTGTCCGCGGCGAGGTCGGCTGGAGATCCGTACGCGCGCGTTTCTTGGGGAAGACTGTACGCTGAGATGGCGGCGCGCGCGGCCTCTTTGGATGAGTTGCAGAGCGCGACGATCTGGAAGCGGACAAGACCACGGGGCGAGAGCAGGTATGGAAGGTGTGCGGAGGACGCCCAGGCGGTTTTGGCGGATGCGGAGAGGCCAATGAGGGCGACGCGAATGGGGGCCATCGTCGTGTGAGCTGAGAAGAGGGCCGTTGCAGATGAGAGATGAATTTATAAGCGGGCGTGGCTTGCTGACGAATGAGGTCGAAAATACGTTTGCAGGTGAGAGTCGGATTTATAAGCCGGTGAGGCTTGCTGACGAATGAGTTCGGAAATTCCCGGCATCCGAGATTCCGTTGTCCTCCGACTCATCTTCAAACTCATACTTGGGTAGAGCGGACACGAAACCCTGCGCCACCGAGTCCTTTCTACTCTTTATAAAATAACGTGTGTCCGAAGCTTTTAAACTCAGCCAGGCTATCACCGAGTCCTTGATATCCAGAGGCGACAGCGATTTTAAGCCGACCCTCTTGCCGACATTTATTGGCGCCGCGGCGGACCCGCATGATTCAGATTCCAGCGAAGTGCCGGGCCGCCGACGAGAAAGTGCATGAGAAATAGTCAGCGGCAACTGAAAACTCAGTGCAGCGAGAGCATTTTGGGTTGAACGTCGGAGGCTCGGATATTATCAAAGAAATGAAGCGAAAATAATTGTCGATACCAGCGAATGACAATGACCCGGGCCCAAGTCGAACGGGGGACATCTGCAGAGTGAGCATAAATAACGACTGCGCACGAGATGCAGATACGAACCGTCCGGAAGAAAACGCACTTGAACGTTTGAACATCTCTGTGCAAGTTGCCAAGCTCAAGTCGGACTCGCGCTTGGTGCGACGTGCAGCTCGCGCTTCAAGTAAAGGTGGATTGCCTCCCTTGACGCTTGACAAATTGTATGGAAGGAACACCACAAGCGGGGCTGGGGGAAAAAAAGAGTGGGTGAAAAGATCGGCAGTGGGGGTGTTATGGATATAGGCCACTGTCGCACTCAACCCACTTATGCTTACCTAGTTTTCTTACGACCTTTACGTTTACGACCCCTTACGAACATGTACTGCTTACTTGGTGTTATGCTGCGCAATCCATTTGATTCTGCGCACATGTTGACTTGTCTGTTAGATCAACCGGTCTAGATGGCCCGAAGACCGAGCGCAACCGGGAAGTCAACTGACCACTGAGTCTGACTTGGTATGAGTCGCGACTCGGAGCCTTCTAGGAGTCCTTATGACTCAGTAGTCAGTAGATATAAACGTCGGATTCCCTCGGGAGAGGGCATCCTATCTTTGACCAATACTATCATCTTGTTTCCGAATTCCTCTGTGTGAACTAAGTATAACCATTCGAGCACGCTGTATCGCTGCTCGTCTTGTCTTACTGCCTGAGCCCCGACTAACGCATTAGCTTGGTTGATAGCTTGGAAGCTGTCCTAAGTGGAGTAAGCCTGAGCGCTGCCCACGCATCTTGCGCTACCGCAATTTGGCAGAACACTTTGAATTGAGATCAGGGCAAGTATTCTTTTGATAAGGATTATCGAACTGGTAATTTCGTTACTTCAACGGAAATTACGCTAACTCTTAACACTGGTGGACAAACTGGGAATCCTTTTAACACAAAGGATTACTTGGTTGATCTCACTCTTCTACTTCACATCTCATCATCTTGAACCTCATGTCTCAACAAGCGGGACCTTCGTCGCAACCAGCGACAGCAAGATTGCAACCGCAGGCGACGCCGGTCGTGCCTCCATCTGAAGATCTTCTGGAATCTGCGATTCCCCTCCCTCGGTCCCCTTCTCGTGGAAGAACTGGATCAGATTCACGTTCCACAGAAACGGACATCATCAGCAGGGATGGGACCATAAGTACGTTATCTCCTATTGCTTCTTTTAACGGGCCTTTGCCCACCGATAGCCTCGTTGAAACACCCGATGGACTCATCATGGCTCAGTCCATTGATCTGCCGACCTTCCAACCTGTCCGGCGGATGCGCCAAGGTTCTGCTCTCGCCCTTCGCCGTCTCGATTGCATTGCAAAGGGAATGTTGGGTTTGCATCGTCCGTATCTCGAGGGCTTGCAACCAGCGTCACGCCGGATGCAGGAATCTGTGTTCAGAGTAGAATTTCAGCAGTTGGAATCACTGTTCACCCAGGTCTCCCGAGGTGAAATTAATGTTTATGACAGCTCTGGAGTTTCCTTCACTATACAGGATGTATACCGCTTTGATCCAGGGAAGTTCAATGTCCTGATGGCGCAGTTGTACTTCCGGAGGGGTCTTTCTGTGGATGGCTTCCGCGTTATTGGTAAACCTCTACCTGCATTTCCGGTGATGGGGCCTAACGGCGATCTCGATGCTTGGTATAGTGAAAATGACTTCGAAATCATTGGTGTTTGCTTTCGAGTTGAATTCGAGGACTTTCTTGGGCGACTCGACCAAGTCTTCGATTTCAGCAGAATGACACCAAGGGGTATTCACGTTCCGTATGCATCACCCGTATCGGAGCCCCAGCCACGATCGAGTGAACAACTGATTGACAACACATCCAACTTCTCTGGATTTCGCAGGGATACTCCGGTGAGGAGTGTTCATACAACGGACGCATCACCTGCACCAGAGCCCCAGATGCGATCGGTTGAACAAGTCAGTGACAGCCCCTCAATCTCATCCGGATTCCACAGGGACCCTCCTCCCCATCTTTCCGGAATAGAAGGTATCACAGCCCCGATTGACATGAGTCTTAGTCAGACTGTTGTTGCGGACCATAGCTTAACTACGAGCACCCATGTACCCCAAATTGCACAACCTGATCCTCGGTCAACTGTCAATGTCCATTTCCCTTCCAATCTGCATCCGCAGAGACTGGGAGGAACAACGGACATACCAGGGATTCGACGTGCATTTGCGAGCAGCATGTATGGGTCCCAAGCGACTCCTTCAGGGTCTGCTTGGAACGCAACACAAGTGGGCATTTCGTCTGGAAATCCACGGATCGCCGAAGTTTTCTCATCGGTGGTTAATCGGATTGAAAGCGAGCGCCCAAATAACGGTGTGAACTTGGGTCAGAATAATAGCCCGAGTGACGTTAATCTGCTGCATAGAGCAGCTGACTCTTGGCCCGCTGCCGACTCCTCTTTCGGCCCGTTGCGCGAAGGTATGCCATCACAGTACGGTCCATATGAAGAACCTGCTCCGGCATACAACGCGAGTGTTGTACCTGGTAGTCCCCGAGCAAACCCATTTCGGGCTATGTCAACACCTCACCCTCCAGGTGACGTGGACGGGCGGAATGCTGCTCGCAGTACCGGTTATATACCTTACAATGAGGTACATCCATGGAATTCCAGAGCAACCCAGAATTTAAACCTAGGTGGTCAGCTTTTGAGTACTGGTGCTCCGAATTACCCAAGTAGTAGTTCTGACAGCACTTCTTCAAGCGAGACTCACTCTGGGAATAATGCTGGGGGATTCAACCACAATGCTTTCATTGGAGGTAACCCAGGTAACCCCCGCAACGGCGGAAATCCGGGTAATAACCCTGACGGCGGTGGCTTTCCTGGATTCCCAGGAGGAGGAAACGGTCCCAATGGCGGTGGTGGTGGCCCAGGATTCCCAGGTGGTAATCCCGGCGGAGGCGGTGCACCTCCGGGTGGCCCCCCTGGTGGCGGAGGGGGTGTACCTCCGGGTGGACCGCCCGGTGGCGGTGGTCCAGGATTCCCAGGCGGTCATCCAGCTGGAGGTGGTGCACCTCCGGGTGGCCCACCCGGCGGCGGTGGTGATGGCGGCCCGGGTGGTGGCGGTGGCGCGATTCAACCGTTTGGGAATAACAATCCCTTCCGGCAGAATCAGGAACCTCAGTTCGACTGGCGATTGAAATATGATGCTGTTCCAACATGGGATGGTGACACTGATACAATCATGAAATGGTTGTATAAGATTAACGACATTGCTCGGGAATCACCAACGGTGTATCGCCAGCTCGGCAGAGTTGTCCCTAAGCGCTTGGTGGACAGTGCAGAGACGTGGTACTGGTCCCAACCAATTGAGTACCGCACCCAAATCGAACAGAACTGGGATACTCTCAAGGCCGCCATCGTCGCGTTCTACATCACCCGCACCTGGTTGGATCGCCAAAAATACAAGGCTAATCGGGCATATTATCGCGAGCAAGGCCATGGACGCGAGACCCCTGGCGAGTATTTCATCAGGAAGGTTGAATTGCTTACTATGGTGTATACCCTCGATGATTCCAGCCTCATTATGGAAGTCATGGAGGGTGCACCAACAAGTTGGAGCACTGTTCTTACCACCCAGATGTACCACACTCGGGTTCAATTCCAGCAAGCGATTCGATTCCACGAGCATACCCTGATGAAACTTGACAGCTGGAGGCGAAATTTCGATTCCCCGCGTACAGATAATGATCGCCTGTCCAATCGTGATAATCCACGAAATGTCCGTGTCAATGCGGTGGGATTGAGCGGGCCAATGGATCCACCACGATTTCCCAAGGATGATGCTAATGTGTCTAAACGTGGCGCGACTCCGGCTCAGAAAGGAGCTCGACCTTGCAGGCACTGTGGCAGTGGAAATCATTGGGATCCAGAATGCAAGCATTCGTTCAAAGGGAATAGGCAAGCCCGAGTCAACATGGTTCAGCTCACTGAGGAGGATGTTCAAGCACAGAACGAGTACGATGATCTGTATTATTCGCTTGACTCCGATACCGAGCAGGATTTTTGTAGACCCCTTCAGATTACTGAGACTCTGACCCAGCTCGCACACTCACGCGGGAATACACTGACAGATATCTCAGCCCTGGAGGGGAATGTTGACTCTTCGGAGTCTTTGAGTACCCCGGATTTGACTACATCGGCAATGGCAATGAATACTCGGGAAATACCAGAGAGTCTGACACAGCCCACAGTTCCAATTATTAAAATTGTGCCCGTCCCGCCAGGGACGGTGTGGGATGATGAATCGGAGGATGAAGGTGACGAGGTTGAGGTCCCTGCCCCAGTGGAGACCGCAACCTATCAAAGTTCAACTTCGAACGAAGATCCAGGAAATTCCGTTCCTAACGAAGTCCCTGAATCCGAACCTCCGCTCGCAGACACTCAGTATTTCAAACACCCTTTAAACCGACGGTCTAGACGACGTTTAGCTCGGCAAATCAGTGCTAAGACATTCGAGGTCCACATCGATGGTAGTTCGTCCGAACGCCCACTGATTGAGCTTCGGAAGTTAATGGCTCGACCCCCAGGATGCACCTTCCTGGGTTCGAAGCCAGTACAGACCTGGGCGTCGGTCAATGGCCTTGATACCAATCCCATAGGTATTTTGGTCGACACAGGCTCAGATATCACATTAATTTCTCTCAAAGCCCTGCAAGCACTTCTGGATGCACCTAAACCTAAAATTGGGCAGCAAATCAGTCTCATTCAAGTAACCGGGAAGAGCACAATTAACTCATACGTGAATATCGACCTGTATTTCCACACCCCGGAAGGGCCCGTCAAAATCAACGTAGATGCGTACATTGTGGCAGGGATGACCACACCGTTCATCCTTGGCAACGATTTTACGGATCAGTACTCGATATCTGTGATCAAGGCGGAAGGAAACACGTACGTTGCATTTGGAGAGTCCGGCAGGAAAATTCAGGTGCGGAACTCGCTTTCCCCTTCCATGATCGATGAAGAAGGACACACCTTCCGAGTGAGTAGTCTGAAAGCCGAGAAGTATCACACCAAAGCTCAGATTCATCGGAAAAATCAGCGGCTGAAGAAGCGTTCAAGACGCCGAATCAACAACGCTGAGGTGCGCTCCTCATCGAGGGTAATAATCCAACCAGATACAAGTGTAGCGGTATCTGTGGACGTTGAATTTCCGACCGGAGTGGATACACTATTTGTGGAGAGAAAATTCATGAATAATGGGAATGAGGACGACATATATGGCGCAGCAGATACCCTTATATCAAGGGAAAACCCTAGGGTCCATGTTGCAAATTTTTCGAAGACACCAGTAATTATTGTTCCAGGTCAGGTACTAGGGGTCGCGAGAAACCCTAAATCATGGCTTGACCGCATTAACAAATTTTCTAAAGAACAACAGATGCAGATTAACACCCATGCGCTCTTATTGAAGACACTCGTCAACGAGAATTTAGAGGCAGCAACATCCCCGCAACCCAGCAGCACGGACTCGACCGCAGGGTCCTCAAACGACTTCCACGAATGTGAGCCTAACAGGTGTGTCTTCTGTCAGTCAGATGCGATTCGGAGTGAGTCAAATGTCTCCTCCAAAGCGCAACGAAACGCGACTGACGATGATGATCCTATGGCCGAGGAACCCTTGGAAGGGGGGCCGAAGGCCTCAGAATCTCCGCCTGAAGATGTTCCTCGGGAGAAATTGCTGAGTGAAATTGATTTCTCACCGGACTTGACTGAGGATCAACGAAGGCAGCTTGAGGATATGGTTCTGAAGCACCATACAGCCTTTGGGCTGGATGGGCGGCTTGGAAACTTTGAAGCTCGAGTGGATATCACAATGAAGCCAGATGCCGACCCTGTCTCGCTTCCACCTTTCCATGCATCACCGGCTAACCGGGAGGTTATCGACAAACAAATGGATGCATGGATAAGCCTGGGAGTAATCGAGCCGTCTAAAAGCCCGTGGGGGGCACCCGTGTTCATCGTTTATCGCAATGGTAAGCCACGAATGGTGATTGACCTGCGTCGAATGAATGACATGGCCGTTGCCGACGAATTCCCATTACCACGCCAGGAGGATATTCTACAAGCCCTGAATGGCTCCCAATGGCTTACAACTCTGGACGCATTGGCGGGGTTCACACAGCTCACAATGACCGATTCTGCCTCGGAAAAATTGGCATTCAGAACGCACAGAGGCCTGTGGCAGTTCAGACGAATGCCATTTGGGTACAAGAACGGGCCAAGTGTCTTTCAACGAATTATGCAGGGAGTAGTAGCTCCATTCCTATGGATCTTTGCTCTTGTGTATATCGATGATATTGTGATTTACTCGAAAACTTTCGAGGAACATGTGAGCCATCTGGACCAGGTCTTCGGAGCAATTGCAAAAGCCAACCTCACGCTTTCCCCCAGTAAATGCCACCTTGGATATCAATCTCTACTGCTTCTTGGACAGAAGGTGTCGCGGCTGGGACTTTCGACCCACAAGGAGAAGGTGGATGCGATCCTTGAGCTAGCTATCCCAAGGAACACATCAGAGCTTCAGACCTTTCTCGGAATGATGGTTTACTTCTCGGCATATATCCCATTCTACTCGTGGCTAGCTCATCCGTTTTTCCAACTACTCAAGAAAGATACGAAGTGGGAATGGACGACCCTGCATCAGGAAGCCTTCGAATTGTGCAAGCAAGTACTTACCAACTGCTCCAGTCCGTGGGTTTGCAATCTCGGGTAGACCATACCGAGTTTACACCGATGCATGCGACTATGGCCTTGCCGGGATATTGCAACAAGTGCAACCAATATTAATCAAGGACTTGCGAGGTACTCGGACGTATGAACGTCTCCAAAAGGCCCATGCTTCCGGCGAGAAGGTTCCCATTTTAGTTGCGATAATCAAAGGAGTCAATGATGTACCACCCGCAGGTGAATGGGCCGAGGATTTTGAGGAGACCATTGTCCACGTCGAGCGAGTAGTCTGCTATTGGTCTCGAGTACTCAAATCTGCGGAGCGGAATTACTCCCCAACAGAGCGAGAGGCTCTTGCACTGAAGGAGGCCTTGATTAAGTTTCAACCATACATCGAAGGAGAAGAAATTTTAGCAATTACCGATCACGCCGCTCTGACTTGGAGTAAAACCTTCCAGAATATCAATAGGAGGTTACTTACATGGGGAACAGTATTTGCTGCATATCCCAAGCTGAAAATTGTGCACCGAGCCGGTCGGGTTCACTCCAATGTCGACCCGGTTTCGCGATTGCGGCGTCGGGTTCCCCCTCAAGATGGACCCCCTTCCGATGAAATCAGAAGCGCAGGTGTAGTTATCGGAGATGACCCACTCATGGATATGTACACGGAGCTTGGACCACGCTTCGAGGAAAAACTGTTGAACGTAGCGTCAAATTATGTCAACAGTATTGATGCGGAGATCTCCGGAGATGCCGTCGACCTTGGCCCGATTCCAGTTCACACGGGGGATGGGGGCACGGTGTCGGTTCAATTTGGCAGCTCCAGCTCGTACAATGTTCTGGTGGGGATAGCCCCCGATGAGTTATCAGAATGGACTAAAGCATACCAGGAGGACCCGCATTTTTCAACTGTTATAGCCAGTTTGAAGTCGGAAAGGAACTGGATAAACCCGAGGTTCCCTCAATATCACTATAGCGAAGCCGGGCTGCTGTACTTTGAAGATTGGCAAGGCAACAATCGCCTCTGTGTACCAGAACAATTCCGAGTATCCATAATGGACGAGGTGCATAACACGGTGACAGAAGCCGCGCACAGTGGCTATCACAAGACATATAACCGGTTGGCATCAGTGTACTACTGGCGGCGGATGTCTCGGGACATCAAGCGCTACACCAGCACGTGCGATATTTGTCAAAAATCGAAACCACGACGACACGCTCCGATTGGACTCCTACAACCGATCCCAATTCCGTCACGTCCCTTCGAAGTGATTACAATCGACTTCATTCCCGAGCTCCCACTGTCCAACGGGTTCGACAATATACTCGTTGTGGTAGACAAACTCACCAAATTCGGGATATTTATCCCGTGCACCACAGGAATAACTGAGGAACAGACGGCCGCCCTGCTATTCAAACACGTCTTTTCGATCTGGGGCTTGCCGCAACAAGTGATAAGCGACCGGGATTCGAAGTGGAGAAATGATTTCTGGAAAGAAGTCTGCCGACTGATGGGCATGAAGCGCAGTTTGACGACCGCTTATCATCCACAGGCAGACGGCCAAACAGAGATCTTAAATCAAACACTGGAAATTGCACTGCGCGCATATGTTGGACCTTCAAGAGATGACTGGGACCTTCATTTAAACGGTCTCGGACTATCCTATAACACAACTCCACATACCAGCACTGGCTTCGCGCCATCATATCTTTTGTTCGGCTATACGCCTGTCACTGGCAGTCAGATGATGACGGATTCAGCCGCAATTCCACGCCCAACTGCAACAGAATCTGATGGGGGGCATATGGGCGAGAGTGCATCTCATCACAAGGTCTCAAATTCTATTGCACCAGGCTCTGACATTTTAGTCTCGGCAGTCCAGACCAGGAGCTCGAAATCGGATGGGACCCACAACTCTTTGCTGGATTCAGGAAACCCCGGGACCCACAAGCCAGGCACCGAGAAGATTATTATCAATGCCAAAGCGCAGGAAATGGTAGATCAGTTCGAGGCAGACAGGTCTCGTGCGAAGGAATCCCTCCTTCTGGCTCAAGTTTTCCAACGTAGAGCTTACAATGAAGGCCGGTTGGAGCTTGAATATGAAGAAGGTGATTTAGTAGTCTTAAATCCTCATACTCTGCGACTGTTGAAAAATGAGAAGGGCCGTGGAAAAAAGCTCCTCATGAAGTACGACGGACCGTTCGAAATAATTCGCAAGCTGAGTCCTGTGACTTACCAAATTAGGTTGCCGACGTCGTACGGGATCAACCCCATCATCAATATTGCCCATTTAGAACGTTATCTGCGCTCTCCGGCTGACTTGGGTGATCGTCCTACCAAGCATTTAAATCGCGCAGACTTTGAGGACGTTCCAGAGACTGAAATTGAATCCATTGTATCCGAGCGATGGCGGAAGAGAGGAGTGAGGAGAATCAAAGAATATAAGGTGAGATGGAAAGAGCACGGACCGGAGTTTGATGAATGGAAATCTAGGAGGGCGCTCCGAAATGCCCCGGCCATTCTCATGGACTGGGACGCCAAAACTCAATTAAACTAGTCTTCCATTCATCGCTTCACACTCCCAGAATCTAGTATCATTGACCAACACTTTTCTGTATGCTCTAATCATTTCATCCTTGTGTTCGAATGCAACGAGGCGACCACGTTGTAAAATAACAATCAAGAACCTCTTGGTAGCCTCATGGAGCGTCATAAGTAATCTAATCGGCGATCTGAACTTCCGAGCTCATGCATAAATACAGGGCTCACATCGTCTATGGTCTTCACTCCCCACTCAGAGTCGCATTTTTCTCTCGTTCACCCCTCTCCCACTTCCAAGCTGTCCTCTTCAGTCGTTCCCCTCCCCATTCCTATTCCTCACCATGAATCCACCATCGCCCCCAGATACGCTCCCATCTCCGCACCAACCCCTGGTTCCACGCAGGGAAGTCTTGGAGCACCACGCGTGCAGTCCTACCAAGGCGTTGCAGCACCTCCGGGATGTTTGCGGCCAGGTTTGTCTTGCGTACAGCGGTCGCACTTCATCTGATGTTCTGCCTTAGGAGCTTTACTTCCGTGTCCTGTCTCAGATCCTCGCGCTCGCGCTATTCCAGTCTTTTTCGGCAGCGGACGTCCAACCTTTCACGGAGTACAACGCGGTGACGTACGGCCTCAGCGAGGCGGTCGCATGGGGCCTGTGGGGCAGCGCCACTCGTTTAGCCCGGTTCTACCACTGCGCAGCCCACGGTCTCGCCCTCAACAGCCACGCGTTCCAATTCATCCCCGCGCACCTTCCCATCGCAGCCTTACTGGAAATCGGACTCCCTATGCCTTGTCTTTCCCTCGTCCTCAGCTACCCACACAACCCGTTCCTTCTTCATCGCTTCCTCACTCCCCTCGCCGCCATCGCCGCCGCCGAGGCGTTCTGCCGTTGGGTGGACTATCACGTCCTCTGGCTCGCGGAATGCATCCTTCGCAGTGCTCGCAGGGGACTTTCCACTGAGTGGAACTTCGGGGCCGTTCTCGGGATGCGCAAGGCGGAGTGCCTTGCCCTAATCACAGCCGTCGGCGCCGACTTGGAGCCCCACAATTACCTGGAAGCTTTGGACGGACGGTTGTTTCAGTATCACGGGTTGGATATGGAGATCGTGCGACTCATTCGGCCTTGGTTCACGCATGCGGGGGTGTTGCAGGGGCCTACACAAATTGGTGCGGCCTTGTTTCCCGTTGAACACTCGCTTGCTGGTCCCATGGACGCGGTAATGAGCCATGGATTTATCAAGATGGAGGAGGACTCAGAGACTGTACGTGAGCGTCGCGAGACGACTCGTTCCCACTCTTTGACCACCGTGAATTGAGTGCAGGGGGGCTGTGTTATGGATATAGGCCACTGTCGCACTCAACCCACTTATGCTTACCTAGTTTTCTTACGACCTTTACGTTTACGACCCCTTACGAACATGTACTGCTTACTTGGTGTTATGCTGCGCAATCCATTTGATTCTGCGCACATGTTGACTTGTCTGTTAGATCAACCGGTCTAGATGGCCCGAAGACCGAGCGCAACCGGGAAGTCAACTGACCACTGAGTCTGACTTGGTATGAGTCGCGACTCGGAGCCTTCTAGGAGTCCTTATGACTCAGTAGTCAGTAGATATAAACGTCGGATTCCCTCGGGAGAGGGCATCCTATCTTTGACCAATACTATCATCTTGTTTCCGAATTCCTCTGTGTGAACTAAGTATAACCATTCGAGCACGCTGTATCGCTGCTCGTCTTGTCTTACTGCCTGAGCCCCGACTAACGCATTAGCTTGGTTGATAGCTTGGAAGCTGTCCTAAGTGGAGTAAGCCTGAGCGCTGCCCACGCATCTTGCGCTACCGCAATTTGGCAGAACACTTTGAATTGAGATCAGGGCAAGTATTCTTTTGATAAGGATTATCGAACTGGTAATTTCGTTACTTCAACGGAAATTACGCTAACTCTTAACAGGGGGTTTAGCAAAAGGTAAAGACGAAGGAAAGTTTCATCATGACCTGGGCCCAAATCGAACGGGTATCTTCCGCGTGACTTCATGTGGTTCTGGTCTACGAATACACAGCGGACGCGGACCATCCGCCCCCGTGTCTCTCCGAGCAATAAAACATACCCCAATCTGCGCGCTACTTTTCAGCCAGCGCGATGAGGCTCTGTGAACACTGACGGTGGTTGCGAAAATAGCTGACCGATTACAGGAGAGATCGGTTACACCCTGTACGCCGGGGAGACTCGCAGAGACGGCCAAGACCCCAGCAACATCAAAGAATTGCGGATGGCGGGAACTAGTATTGATGGGGGAAAAAAAAGAGCAAGCCGCAACAAACCATCATGACCGGGGCCCGGATCGAACGGGCGGGCGTCTTCCGCAAAATTTCCTACTTCATCTTTTGGAAAGTTGAGCGGACGTGGACCACCCGCCACTGAGTCGATGCACGTATGGACACGGTCCTTAATTTAACGTTCTAGTGCCCGTGGCGCGAGGGCTGCGTAGATTGGAGCGCAGGAGAGAGCTAGGAGTCCTAAGAGTCCAGCCGCGTTAAATAAAGTGAGCTGAGAGGATGGCATGGTAGGCGACGGGTGGGTAATTTGTCGCTGCTCGTGCACCTCACGGACCAGCGATTCCTCGCTAATCCGGACCCGACGGTGCGTCTCTTCTCTCTTCTCTTCCCTTTTCAAGTTCCCAGCTCGAAGACGGAGGCGCTGATACAAACGGCTTAATGTTCCAGCTCGGCCTCGAGTTCGGCTCCAAGCTGCTCATGCTGCCCGACGGGGAGGGCCCGCTCGTCAAGCTGCTGTCCTAAAATACCGCTGGCATGCTCAGTTCAGCTTTGGTCCTCCGTTGTGGCGGATTCAAGCGAGATGGAAAGATTCAAGAGCGATCTTGCTTGGCGGCGGGGGACCATTCACTATCTAACTTGAACCCTCGTATCTCATCAAGATTCCAGTCGCAAAATAAATGGTGAAATACCGTCAGCCGCCAAGTGCAGGTACGTTATACAAAAGGACCAAATTCGTGAATGGACATTATATGTGAACGATCAAAACCTGGACGAGGACATAGATTCCGAGTCCATCCCCCGAACATGCGGCGCGCTCAAGTGATTTAGACGGCGCAAGTTTCTAGTCGTGCAAATGAGATGCTGGCGACGCGGCAGGCAACGAACGCACCAAGGTTAATTATGTTTGGTGACCAGTCCAGTAGCACAGGCCCCTGCGATCCGGGCCTCGATCTCCGCGTCGAAGGTCAATTGATACAAGTACAAGTGAACGGCCGCCAGTGCGGGAAAGGCGGCATTCCGACCGGTATACGCACATACGGACTCGGCGAACTGAGCAATGGAGGGGCCCAACACATCAGCGTCCCAGTCCATGTCCCCGAGAGTGAACGATCGGAGTTGTGGAAGAGATAAGGATGGAAGCGGCTCTTCAGGACGATATGTGAAGGCCGCCAAAAGAGAATCCTCGATGCCGCAAAACTTGAGATCCAATGTTTGGAGAGCATGAAAGTGTCGGAGGAAGTCGATGAGGCCGTTTGTATGGAGGGGTCCGATAATGAGATGCAGCTCAAGATGTGACAGGCTGAATTTTGACCGCTCCCAGAGATTGGTCAGAATATGGGGCGATAAGTCGTCCGCCCATATAGTCAAAGAGATGAGGTTTGGAAACGAGAACGCTGCGAAAAACGAGTCCGGAATACCGTCTTCGTTAATCTCAATGGTCAACTGCCGAAGGTGGGTTAGTTGACATGGGGTCTGTGGTTGCGCGATGTCACCAAGGCCGTCCAACTCCTTGAAAGTGGACTGTTCCACCCTCTCGCACTGCACCAGAATATCCCTCGCTTCACGAAGGTTGATAGGGATCCACATGTACAACACAGTCAACTGGCCCCATGGCAACACAGATGCCAGGATACCGGTGGGTCTATGGGGATATTTGAGACGAAGGATCCGCATCTGAGGCGTATTGCTGAATGCGGCTAAGAGGGGGGTAATATCGCGGTCCACATTAACGACGATTCCGAGGGAGGTAAGCATCGGAAGGTTTGGGTGGTCCAGAGTAAGCGGGCTCGGATGCACGGACCAGATGTTGAGACGAATTTGCTTTAATCTATGCTTTTGTTGGAATACGAGATCGAATAGCTCCTGCTCAGCACGATCGCTCGGGTACACAGGGTTGCGACCACCCAGTTTAATGTGCAGGGGGAGCATTCTAGACCTGGAAAGGATGATCTGTAATTGGGCCACCGCATAGCCGGAGTTCTCCCGGCTGGGGAGAACGAAGTGATCCCACAGTCGGGGGGTGTCATGGCAAACCTGCCGCCAGCGTGCTGAGACGTGACCCAGCAACATTGGTGCATGGCGCGGGTCGGTAATGGAGTAGCCGGAAGCCTTGAGACTGTCGTCGCGACACATGAGGAATATTTCGGCGAGGAGTTCTGACGGAATGCGGCGTAGGGGAGAAAGAGCACCCTTCAAAGTTGCCCCATATTCAGTTTGCCGGCGCCGCTTGTGCTCGAGTTTCAGCAGGGAAAGCAACGTTTTTGAGATCTCTCTCTCGAGCTCTAAGAGGGTGCTGAGAGTCTCGTCGAGAGCGAGCTGGATACAATGTGAATGTGAGTCCTCCAGGGGTGCGTTGCTCTGTATGAGCCGTTCAAGCTTCGAATCCATGATGTCTTGCATTCTGGATGTTTTCAGTTGTTATCCAAACGACGGCAAATCGCCGAGGGACCGACCTTGCCCGACCAGAAATTCGGATGCGACTGCGACGTGGCGGCAAGACACAAGCGTGACACGATGCGATCACGAGTGGCTGGTCGGCTCAATTCTTCTACCTGTGATCTCATCACACGGCACGGCGGCTCGAGCCGCTCACCAAACCAACGTCCTTTTTCCTCCACGTCGATGTCTGCAGACTGACAGCTACACTGGTATATCCTCCCCGCAGAGTTCGCTGTCCCACTAATCTCACAGAGCACAGAAACTACCACCTCCCGATCAAATACATTCATCGTCTGTCATTACACTGGACTGTTTCGCTGTCGTTACCGCTGCTCTCTGAGGCAACTTGGATGTGAGACTTCGTTCAATAATCTCTCTCGAGGTCCAACCCAAATACCTCTCACCCACTTCAAACGGACGCCGACAATCGTTCCGGCCTTCTAGAGAAAATTACCCTCCGTTTGCCTGGAGGAGAGCTTCTTGTAGCTCAGAAATCTTCCATTTTGGGACTAGGGCGTTGAAATCTACGTTCGACAAGATGGCCAACCCCGCCTGGCACTACGTCCTCAACTTCATCATCACCGGTCCGCCCTCTCCTTCTCTTCTGTGGCTAAAGAAGGCGGAGCTAATGGAATGGGGATGGGTGAGTTTAGGCGACGCGGCGGTGGGCAAGTAGTCGCTCACGGACCAGCGATTCCTCGTGAATAAGACGCACGGATCCGCGTATCTGACATACTGCGTCTGATAGGTTGTATCTTGGTGTACGACGTCACCTCGCGGCGCTCCTTCGACAACGTGCGCACCTGGCTCGTGGACGTGCGCGCCCACGCCGACGCGCACATCAGCTGTATCCTCGTCGGCAATAAGGTCGATCTGTGCGAGGGCGATGGTGCGTCATTCGATTTTTCGTTGTTATTGTGGAGTGTGGAGTAGAGGTCTCTCGTCCTGCGGCGGGCGGCGGGCGCTGGGGCACGTGTATCGCCCATACGTGCCGCGCGATCGCGACGTCTCCCTCTCCCTCGCCCAAGCCGCATCTGCGACCGCGTATGGCTCAGAACCCGCCCATCCGCAGCTGCCCCATCGCGTACTCCCACCCCTCTCTTGCGGCAGGCGATGATACTCGCCGCTGGCCGCGGACGCCAATAGTCCTGTCCGCACCTCTGCCTCGCGCCCCTTCTCCTTCCAGAAATCCTCCATGCCATCCCCGCCTCCGAAGGCACGCTGCTTGCCGCGGAGGAGGGCCTCCGCTTCGCCGAGGCGTCAGCCAAGAACGGCAGTGGCGTCGAAGAAACCTTTGTGAGGGCAGCGGAGAGGGTGCTGGAGAAGGTTAGGTGGGAGGTGTTTGATGATAGTAGGGTCAGTTTGGGTATTTCCTTCGATGCCATCGCGTGGGCTCGTCCACCGTGGCATTCTATTTTACCCTCCCTTACCCTCCTCCTCCGTTCCACTCCCGCTCTTCCTCTTTTATTTTATTTTATTTGCGCCCGTCTGTCCTTCGTAGCCAGATACATGTCCGCCGTCCTTCCGAGTCCGCTCCACGCGCGGGCTCCTGTGCGTGGGCTGCCCTCCCAGGTGACTCTACCGGTCCTTCCTTCCTCCACCTCACCGCCCGTACCCTACTCATTCTCCGCTCGCCTTGCCCTGTCCTCCGTCAGGTGCCTTCCGTGCCGCTCTCCGCGACAGGATCCCATCGACGGTCTCTTGTCCTGCCCCTTACCGTCCTTACTATCCACGCCGCGTTCCCTCCGTGACCTGCCCTCCTCTACCTACCTTCCCTGCCTGCACCTTCTTTAGCGCCTCGCGTACATCTTCCTACCCCGCCACGTCCCTTCCTCCGTTTTCCCTGCACCTCCTTCTTTTGCATGCCCACGTCGCCTCCTCCTCTCCATAGACATCCGCACTATCGCCCTTCTCCCCTCGCTCTCCATATCCTGTCGCTTCCGCTTCCTCCTCCCCCGTCCTCTTCCCCTTCCTGTGACCTGCTCTCCCTCGAGCTGGCTCTTCTCCTCTCCTCCTCTTTCCCCTTTTTTGATGAGCGATACTAATGCCTCCCCAGCCCCCTGGCGTGAAGCTTTTCACGCCCGATGCGGCGCTCCCGGCGCAGCAGAAGGCGGGCGGGGGGCAGTGCCGTGCGCGCCATCATCTGCGGCACGCGGAACGACGGTGGGTCCTCCAACTTGCGTGGGTGTTATCCTGATGCGCCGGGGCTCAACTTCGAGGTGCTGATCGAGTGGGTGGCGCTTGTGCACCGGCAGCACGGCGCTGCGCGTCCCCTGATACAAATACTTCTCCCAGGATATTCCGTGGTTGAAGGTAAGTACTACAAAGATTTTAGTTATTTGATTATATGGGTTTGCATAATCGGAGTCCATGACTGCCTGCACCCGAAGCTATGACATTGTGCCTACCATAATATGAGTAGCACGATCTTGTTTCTCGGGGTCCGGCTGAGAGAAATCTAAATACAATCGAGTCAGGAGACCAAGCTTCAACAGCAGCTTGAATGGGCCGTTTGCTGACATGGGAAGATCCGAAGATGCGGCAAGGCAGTGCGGGCTGGCACTGTCTTCCACTCTTCCTCATTACACCCCCCGATGGATCCCCCACCAACATTCCCTCTAGACCTGGAGCGAGACATCTTTGAGACGACAGCCCTGGTTCACCCTAGCACAATCCCAGGTCTCTTGCGAGTGGCCCGTCGCATTCATATCTGGTGCGCTCCATTCCTCTCTGATAATCACAAATATAACTTGATTGTGCGCATGCCTCAGGATCGAGCCCTTTCTGTACAGAGTGGTTCAAGTGGGCAAAGATCCCCCATATTCAGCCATGGGTTCTGCCATTCTGCGCGCAACCAAGTCCAAACCGGCTAGTTTCTTCCACAACGCTGTCCGGCACTTGGTACTGGTCATATCCGCCACCTGGACATTCCAGGAAGCGGTGGAGGTCCTCAAGGTCTGTACCGGACTTGAGGGATTCGCCTCTGAGGGAGATTTCCTCGATCCAACGTTGCTCCCAATCCTCGAGAAGCTACCCTTGCGCCGCCTCTCCACCGACTTATATCGGTTGTTCGATGGATACGAGTCAATCGATCTCACACACCCGCTCTTTACATCTCTCACCAACCTCGAGATCCTGGACCCCATTTATGACGACGACACCCGGATAATCGCCTACCTCCCTGCGCTGCCCGCTCTCACTCATCTGCGCCTGAGCGATAACGTGCCGTGGAAGCATGTCGAAACGCTGCTGGCGGACTGCCCCCGCCTTGAGGTTTTGATCAGCTCATTCCCAGCAATGAAGGCTCCATGGGCTGTCCAGCGTGCACGGATGTGTCCCATCCACGACCCACGCTTCGTGATTACAATTTATAGAAGCCACCCGAGAAGTTGGGCGGTTTACCAGGATCTCCAGAGCACTTGGTCGTTGGCCACGGCCTTCGTTTCCGCCAGGCGAAGCGGAGCTGTTCATCGTACGCGATCCTCCTACTTGACGCCGAAGAGTATCTTCTGAAACCCAGTCTAGCGAGCGGTTGCCTGTTGAATCCCCCTTCCTCCGCCTCGCAGTGATTCGGATATTTCATGTGTAAAAGGGTGCGCTGTGCCAACAGTTCATGGAAGTGCTTACTGAGACATCGTCAGCGGGGTAGGATCCACTGCGTCCTTTTGTATCCTCGCCATTTGGTCTCATCACGTACTGGATGCGTGACCATCCAAAAGAATTGTTATTGAAGCTGAATTTGTCGCAGGCTGCAGGCGATATCGAGACACTGGAGTACAAGAGGTTTGGCATGGAGATGTATGCTTGTAGTATGCCCAGGCCTCATTAGCAACTTCGTTATGTTAGCTACTACCACCTCCGACTCAGGAAGATACTTACTGTCTATTTATTTGACCTTCGTGCGGAGAGTCGGTCCTTGTTCACTTGATCAACATTATATTGTGTTCCAATGCAGCAGCTTGCACGGGTAGTTCGTAAGCATATCTGGTAATCAGCGCGATATCTGAATGGGTTGATATGCATAGTACGGTACTTCTTCACCCAAAGGTTAATTTCCCACTGCGGTTCCAGGAAAGGGGGATGCCCGTCCCGGAAGGCCGTTTATCATGCTTCCGAATCCTGCTGGACGAGCACCGCCGACTCCCGAGGGACAATTGCAACAGTCGAGCAAGTGCCTTCCGTCTCCTCTGCTCGGAATCGCCAAACAAGCACCACAAGAAAACAAATAAAGAAATTAGGATCCGAGGTCGGATATTAGTCGCATTGAATAAACAAAGTCCTGAAACCCGATTTCCTGGATGGAAATCCTGTAAATAATAAGCCAGTGGAATGCCGAAGTTGCTTGTACGTATTCATGTGGCCCTCATTCTACTACGAGCTTGTCCGAGAAAAAAATGCATAAGGTCCAGGTTCAAATGCTAAAGTCAGATTTGTGTTACCGAGTCCGACAGAGTGCGGCCCTTAAAATGCTGGAGATGACACTCTGATTGTAGATGGAGGCATTGAAATCCCAAATGCGAGAGTAAGATCAACCCGAGAGCACGGCTGAAAGTGATTGAGCGGAGTGGGGAGGAAGACGACAAAGCCAGAGAAAACTCGAGAATGGCTCGGGCCCCAGTCGAGCGGGCGGTGCCTCCGAAATTTCAAGGGTTGGGGTGGCTAGGCGCCGCTTGAACCAGAGCTGGACAATCCGCCACCGGTGATAAGGCATGGATTTATCCAGGCCTGAATTCTTTGTTTTTATACACCATTAGAAAGTATTCTAATGGTCAAACCAATGAGAAGCAGAGGGTGCTAGTCAGCTCCCGAGACTGAGCATTAAACCAGGGTGCTTCAACTGGCTAATTAACAAGTGCCTACGGAAACTATCAACGGCTCTCTCTAAACCTTTAAGGGTTTGCGATAGTTCTCTAGAGCCATGGGCCAACCATAGGACTAACCCGGCAAGCTGTACCTGACCGGGGCAGCAAGCTCGGTTTCAATATGGGCATAAGGTGAACAAGGGATTAGATGAAGGAACATAAAGATTGTTGAGATTACTATGAATGGTTGAACCGGGAACCCCAGAAATTGAACTGTTATGCGAGTTGCGCCACTGGGCCGGACAATCCCGGAAACACCATGTGACTAAGTGTCAAACCAGTTGAACAAACCAGTTCACCGGGATATGGGAGAGTTAGGGCTTGTAGGCAGAGTTAGTCAGGCTGAACCACCTCACTAAGCATGACGGAGGCCAACTAGTTTGCCAAGGCTATTAGTAACAGGATAACAAAGGCAAAACCGGCTCACCAGGCCACATTATACCTAAAAAGATGACCTTAGACTGCATCATATATCTTGGCAGCTTTGCAAGCAGCATTATTCATCCTCTGACATCATTATTTAGTTTGTAATCTCTCTCTCCGTGTAGTATAAAAAGCCATGTATTAGAATTAATTAAACAGTGAATACCACCCCAGTTATTGGCACAGATAGCGGTTATTAGCACTTTAAACAAGCTCTCAGCTAATCCCTGACCTTGGCTTTAGCTCGCGCCCCCAGTCCAGGCTGTTTAAACGGTGGTCCCTTCATCTCACCTGGGGATTGGCCTTTGCTGCCACAGTTTTAGGGTACTAGTCTAACTAGTCCGGTTATTTGGAGACACCTGGCGCCAGCCTAGGATTAGTGAAACTTGTTGAGACAAACTTCACAGTGGGCCTTGGCGCAATAGCCTCGTTCGTTGGGAGTGGTTGGAACCAATTGTTGTATATTGGTGGGCCAACTATCTTCAAGGGAAACCTTTCTGAACTGTATTCAAAGACTTCTAGTCAACTTGGGAGCCTGCCCGGCACCAGCTTTTAGCCATTTTGGCGCAATATAAGACCTCCCCGTCCCACAAACAACTTAGGTGGTTTGACCGCTAGTTGAAACTCTGATAAACCTTTGAGAGCGAGTGCTTTTTGGATTGACGGTCGATACGTGACCTACCTCCCCGAACACACACACACGATTGGCATTAGGATTAGTTGGTTGTTGGTTGATAGTGTTAGTTGAGTAGACTTCGTCTCTCAGTGTTAACACTAGATTTCACGGCCGCACTCCAGTGCACCGTTTCACCGGGTTGGTATAAGGCAAGAAACTCACCTGGATATGTGTGTCTGCTGGGAAGAACACCTTTCAGCTTGGGGGTGAATATTGCGTGGTAAGAGCGGACGCGAAGCCCTACGCCACCGAGTCCTTCCCCCTCTCGCCCAGAGCTCGAATCACATCCACCCAGAAAATCGGGATCAGAAACATGAGAATGAGAGAAAAAAGAAGGTGATCAACCACGGATAATTTACATGGCAGGAAACACACTTGAATGTTTCAACATCTGTGCAAGTTGACAGCGTCCAGCTGCACTTGCTTGCGTGAGTAGGGGTGAAGTGGCTCGTCTTGAGGCTTCCTCCTCCTGAAGAGGCGCCAATACGATAAGCAGAGACATACGTGAAGCCGCACAGAAGATGAAGCCCTCGGTGAATTGGCAGCTGCCAGTATGGTTTCTCCTGCCTTGCGGGTAAATTTGCAGGGGACGGTGGGATTAAATCGACGACATTCGGAAGAGAGACCCGCTGCACAGAATGGCGGTGGACCCGTCAGCTATGGGCGATACGAAAGAAAAAAAGCCGGGAGGAAAAGCGGGATTAGTAAAGACTCAGGCCCGAATCGAACGGGCGGCTTCCGCAGGATTTCCTTTTGTCTGCGCGGGATGGAAAGCTTAACGGATGCGGACCATCCGCCACTGGGTCCATATACTGCAGGAAACGTACCTCAATACATGCGCAACTTTGAGTGAGTATTCTTCCGGAGATTGAGTTAGAGAGCGACACTGCGTGAGAGAAATAGTCAGAAAAATCAAATGAAAAGATGTCGGGGGGAGCTTTGGCCCTGACATTATCAAAGAATGGGAAGGAAAAGTCATAGACGGCGGACGATGAACCGGGCCTGAGTCGAACGGGCGTCTTCTGCAGAATCACTGGAGCAGCGATGGATAAACTGAGCAGACACAGGCCATCCGCCACCGGGTCGGTAGAATGCATGAAATGTACCCGAATGCATGCGAGTTGGACGGGCCAGTCTTCAGCCCATTATCCAAGATCCAGGCCACTATGTTCTGTATTTTCTGGATGACTCTGGACGCCCTGCCGGTATTATTAGCGAAGTGCAGAAAATCAAAATCAAAATCCAAGTGGAGAAAAGGAGAAAAGAAAATCGAACTGAAGAAAAAGAATCGGTGGATCACCACCCACGACCCGGGCCCGAGTCGAACGGGCGATGTCTGCGGTGTGAGGGTTTTGATGCTGACAAGGCGCAGGGGCGGACCGCCCGCCGCCGGGTCGATACAAGCGGGGGAACGCACCTGTATATATGCGGGAGTTTGCCGTGCGAAATGACGAGGGGAGGATATTCAGAAGCCGGCGAACACGAGTGTGAGTCAGGCCAATATCATGCAGGACAATGGAGACCTTTGAGTATTACCAACAGCGAGGTTTCTTTTGACAAAAAAGCGTATCGACAAAGCGCATACATGACTCGGGCCCGAATCGGACGGACGTCTTCCGCAGCATTTGCCGTCTAGATCTCAGCGAAGCCGAGCGGACGCGGGCCATCCGCCACCGGGTCGATGCAAGTGTAGAAATAACCCTGAATATATGTGCGTGTTGGAGTGCGAATTGCGCGAGGGTTGCGTAGATTGGAGCGCACGATAGAGGTAGGAGGTCAGTGTTAATGTTCTTCCTTGCCAGTGATATCTTCTGTAGGCAGTGGAATTGAACGAGCACCTCAACCTGAGAGCCCCAGAAAGCAGCACACGAAAAGGATAGTCGATAGCACAGCATCACCCGGGCCTGAATCGAACGGGCGTCTGCTGCTGGATTTCCTGTTGTCTGTTATTGATAAAGCTGAGCGGATGCGGGCCCGAATATGTACGCTAGTTGCTAGCCAGAACATTCGAAGGGGAGGGCCCGAGAATTGAGTCCACTCGCAGATTCCGGGGAATTGTGTGCAGTTCCTCGAGGGAAACTAGATGAGGGCAACAGCAGGCAGATTAGAGCCCAAGAGAACCAGCATATCCTGGGTGGAATGTTGACGGGCCGTACATTATTTTAAAGAAGAAAAGCAAAGGTTGTATCGCCGCCAATGACCCAGGCCCGAGCCGAACGGGCATCTCCAGCGTAATCTCCGCAGGACACATTATAAGACGCAGACGCGGACCGTCCGCCACCGGGTCGATACAAGCAATAGACAGGATGTGCAAAAGCCGCATGGGCTGCATGCGGCTTCATGCGGCTTTTGGTCATTGTGCAAAACTGCAGGGAGAACAGAGTATTTGGGGCCTCAACAACATACTTCTCAGTAGAATACATGTAAAACAAGTGTATAGTGGATGGTTATATCCTGAGACTGTCTGGGCTGGGCACCAACGGTGTGTTAAAGCAGCCTACAATTCAGCGGCTTGAACGATGCCGTTAAAAAAAAACGGGTTTCGTGAGCTCTGTTGGCAGAAGTTTTTCCACACTATTGAAGATTTAAGTGTGTCAGGCATCAAATAGAAGCTCGGAGGTGCAATGGTGGTGCTTGACTCAAAATAAAAGGAAAGCCGCTGCGGCTTTGCACAAGTGTCAAAAGCCGCATGCGGCTCGTGGACATCCTGTCTAATGAAACGTACCTGACTATCTGCGTGAGTTTTCAGGGAGATCGGCCATGCTCCGGGAACATTGGATTGGGAGTTGCGAAAATCGGCATTCCAAGGAGACTGGGCGAGAGAAGGCAGCTGAGAACCCAGTGAAATCAGGAGATTTCTGAACGGGTGATTTTGGATTGAGACCTGTGAGCGTAAAAGGCAAGGCAAGAAGAACCAAAAGAACTGCAGTGTCTTGTCTTGTATGACCCGGGCCCGAGTCGAACGGGCGTCTTCCGCACGACTAGACGCTGTCGTCCTTCACGCATGCTTAGCGGATGCGGGCCATCCGCCACCGGGTCGATGCAAGTATGAAAACGATCCTGAGTATGTATGCATGTTGGACTGAATCGCGGGAGGGTTGCGTAGATCGGAGTGTAATCGCAAGCCAGTAAGTCCAGGACGAGGAAGGAAGTCCGTGCAATCCACAGAAGCCACTCGCAGGGCTGCTGACCCGAACCGTAAAAGACGGTTATACGGCTTCCGTAATACGGCACCCGTACCGTCCCGTCAACCCTTCCACCCCACCATTGGACGGGACGGGTTTCGCCGTACCGTATGCCATTACGGCCGTCGAAAATACGGCCGTATACGGCGCTGAAACCGTATTTACGGCACCTCCAAAGTGATGTCCAAATGGCCGGATTCAATTTAAATCAACAGAATTGGGGAGTTATATACCCGCCGGTGGAAAGTCCATTGGTGGCCACCAGTGGACACCGTTGGACACTGGTTGATATCACGCGCCAACGTCGAACGATGGGTCCCACGGTCCGGCAAGATTGAATATTGGTTTCCGTTGATCTCCATCGGACTTGAGCGGCCTTCATACTCTGTTCAGTAGTCCACCCATCTCTCTTCCACTGGTTTCCAGTGAAGTCCACTGAAGTTGGTTTGGGATGTTTTCACATATGTACTTATGAGTCGTCCAAGATCCTACGCGCCGGGCAGACAGGTCCGGATTGAAGCACACAAACACGGTAAGCATTTCGCGGGTTTCATAAATGAATGGTTTGCTGTAGTTACACAGTGTAAAATCTACTGGTTCGCTGAAGATGCTAAATAGAACATAGAAGCGGATAAATGGCCAACGAACAAAAGGGACTTCATCAATATACACTACCAGTGATTAAATAGTTCTGCAATGCAAGGGGAAAGACGAGTACGGAGCTGCGGGTGGAACTCCACTGGAATCCAGTGGAATCCACTAGTGTTTGTTGAGTGTTTGCAGGAGATCGTTGGACCACGGGGGATACCCGTGGTAGTCTCGGTGATTTTATTTCTATTGGTCTCCAGTGGACTCTGGTGGGGATGAATGATAGCAATATCCTGCACTGTGGTCCACCGGAGTCCACCAAGAGCCAGTGGAGAACCGCTGGTTGGCACTGCCGAACGCTGCCGACCAATGCCGATCACGGGAGTTTCCACGGCCGCGTATATTACTGGAATTGGGATGGAACTCAGCGGAAGGACGGCTGGAACAATTGAAACGGACCATTTGATAGACGGGACATTCGGCATTGGGCGGCATCGGCTGGTGCCGGCACTGCCGTGCCCTGCCAGATTTGGCGAGTTAATGTTTTTCTCTTGCATCCCAGCTGACTCCAAGTGCAGTGGTTCAAAAAATTCAAGTGTGATGTAGCAAATTGATGCGGTCCCGGGCTTTCCCAGATACTGCTGCTAAAAGGGTGCGTTGGTTTGTTCTTAGTTCAAATATTTAATATTATTACGCTCTCCTCGTGTATCTGAGCAATTTTATCCTGAGTTGCATCCTTTATTTTGCTTCTCTGACTTTGTGTTGGTAAATATGGTTGTTTTCCCTATTTCTCTGGGATGAAAGTCAATGTGGATGGATGAATAACCTCGTTCAGACGCGGAAACTTTGAATGCTGGTGAGTTGCTCCTCCCAATTATGCATCTCAGAGACAATCTCAGATGTACCACACCTAAACTCGAGGTTAGGGTAATGAGTGGGATACTTGGCACCCCTTGGTTAACCTGTAGAGGTCGTTTGTACAATTTTACGTGCCGTCCTTTTGTATACGGCCATTTTTGTGCCGTACCGTACCGTCGAGTCCCTGGAATTTGTAGCGACGGGACGGCATACGGTACGGGTAGGCCAAAATACGGCCGTCAAATGTACGGCCGTCTCCGTATACGGTACGGTCCGCAGCCCTAGCCACTCGCGATCGGTGTTACACATTTTTTTGTTTGTTTTTATCATTTTGCTGTTGTCGGCAGCCACAGGAATTAGTGTCGCGGTCCAATGAGCATTCCAAGGCAGTGGAGGGAAAAAAGAACGCTCCGAGTGCAGACAGATGACACGGGCCCGAGTCGAACGGGCGACGTCTGCGAAACCAAGTGGTCCAGAAGCTACAAGGCGCAGGGGCGGACCATCCGCCACCGGGTAATTAGAAGGCAGGAAACACACCTGCATAAGTGCGCGACTTCTTAGTCCGAACTGCCGGCCTTCGTGGCTATTTGACGGCAGAGTTTGAGTGCGCTTGCGCCCGAGCCCTCACATACTTTGTAGGAACGCGGGAGTTCGTCAGGTGGTGCGCAAGTTCGTCAGCTTGCAAAATAAGCTCGTCGCATGCCAAATTTGGCATTGAGAATGAGCAACTTCGTCAGTTAAGGCAGCTCACTTTGCAAGTTTAAATTTGGCACCGTGAATATTAAATAAGCAACCTCGTTGGGTGAAAAGTTGCCGCAGGCAACAGCGCAACTAGGGTACATCATTTGTGAATCACGTGCATTCAGAGCTCTAACTCTGAGTCTCGGAGTTAATGGGACCGTACGACGCGTCCAACCTTCGAAACCTCTTTTTGGACATGTCCCGATCACGTGCTGTAGTATCTGTGTCGCAAATGACAAGAAAATAGGAGAAAAGATGAGGGGCGCCGTACAGATATTTTGAACCGACACAAATCAGCTCGTAGGGCTTTTAATCCAATTCCCCCTCTGACGGGCCGGAGCTTGTCGAATCGATTTTTTAATTCGACGCAAGCTCCGGCAAGTTCCGGCCGCTCGACTGTCGGCGTGCAAGCGGCGGGAGGCGGGATTCCTTGAAGAATGAAGGGCAGATATAGAAAAAGTCTAGATCATAATTTAATCCAGAGTATTCCAGGTTCAAAAAAGCAAATATAAGCGCTGCGATTCCCGACGTAAATTGAACAGACACTGAGATGGTGTCAATTGTGCATCCTAGGATCAACAAACATCTGTCTACGAATCAACGGACTGTGCAAGGTATTAAAGATAGCGTTGGTGGTCCTTTGAATAACGCTGGCTGCAATATAATCTTACCCGGTTACGGATAATATCATCCACCGTCATTTCCGGATCCAGATTCTGCATGTCGGTGAGATTGACGCCCAAGGCAGTGCGCTTGCTAAAAAACGGGAACTGGGAAGAACAGCCCTTCACGCGGTGTAAAGCGTAAATCTTTTGTTTATCGGTGAGCGGCGTCTCGTTCGGAAACTCTCCAACTTCCGATGACACTTCGGGATCCAACCACTTCACACCTGACGGCTTCCACTCCCAACCAAGGCGTGCATCCATGTTCGGAGCCTCATCGACCAGATCGAGATTCGGCTCAGGAACAGGAAACATCTCGGAACTGTGATTAACGAGCTTCACCGACATTGACGGCATAATTGAAGGAAGCCAAAAACACACACTGGGTCATTGGCGGTCTAGTGCGCATCGTTTCACGGTCCTATTTCAACAGATACAGTTGGTGGGTTGGCGACAGAAAAATTAGTATGAACCCCACAACAAAGGCGGCGTAAATCCACTCGCCTATTTTTGAACTACGTCGCCATAAATACTCGACGGTCCCGCGGAGACCGGACGTGAGCGGCTAGATTACCACCCGCACGCACCTGAATATGTATGCAGTTTTGGATTTCGCGTGGCGCGAGGGTTGCATAGATCGGAGTCTAGTGTTACAGCCATTGGCAGTACCGAAGGCGCGGATGAAAATTCCTGTTTGGGATGTTATTCAAAGAATTCTCCAGATCTCAGTCAGTTTTGCACTGATTCAGATGAAACCTAGCCAGATCTTCCAGGCTAATTTGTACGCAATTAGTGATAGAAAGGAACTTGCAAAGAAATACTTTATATTGATTGGCCGGTGATTTCGGACTGTTTCCACGATAAATGATGTCTAGCATCGTCCAAACATGTTCAAATGAGCTGATTCTTTGCAATAGCGAACTAACATACATTTAGAAAGATGTGATAGAGCCAGAATTCCAGATAATTTAGTCTATGATGCCTGTAATCCTTTCTGGACAATGGGTAATCGACTCTGATCTCAAAATATTGCGAGAATTGAATGCAACCATGAACTTGATGAAATTCTGGCTCTATCACACCATTCACATAAGTCTTTTGTCTCACAAAACCAGGCTATTTGAACGAGTTCCAGGCTTGCTCGAGGGCATCCAACACCCAAACAGCCTGAAATCCAAGATTATCCACTATGAAATATTTTGACAGGTTTCTCTCTATCACTAACTCCGCATGAATTAGCCCGAATTATCTAGTACAGTTTCATCCAAATCCATGAAGAACTGACCGAGATCTGAGGAATTCTTTGAAACATCCCAAATAGGAAATTTTTCATCCGCGCCTTCGGTACTGCCAACGGCTGTAAGCCGTTTATGCAAGATTCAGGTCAGGATTCACTCAAAATTCAACGGATTTTGAGTAGCCAGTAGAATTAGTCAAGTACCTCAATCTGAGAGCCCAAGAGAGAGCAAGAGAAGTACACCAACGTGAAGGGCAAAAAGAATCCTCGGTAGACACCGTTCATGGCCCGGGCCCGAGTCGAACGGGCGACGTCTGCGGAGTTGCGATTGGGAGGACCACAAGGCGCAGGAGCGGACCGTCCGCCACCGGGTCTGTGCAAGCAACGACCGCACTTGGGTATCTGCGTGAGTTGGCAGTGAAAACCGTCCGATACAAGCAAGGAGAACCCAGGGAAATTTTAAGATTTCTGGGAACACCTTTGAGCATTACCGATAGCCCGCCTTTTTTATTTTATTTTATTGTCGCAAAAAGGCATACACATACCCAGTACATGACCCGGGCCCGAGTCGAACGGGCGGCTTCTGCTGAAATTCTGAAGGCTGCGATCCCAATTGAAGCAGGTGCGGACCATCCGCCACCGGGTCGCTGCAAGGAAGGAAACGTACCTGAATATGTGGGCGAGTTGAGCGGACGACGTTGCGCTTGATTCGAACTCCTGGTGAATGTGCAGTAACCAGCTGTGGGATTGAAGCACGGAAACTCATCGACGGGAGCGGACCTGACATTATTGAAGAGGTGAAGCGAAAAATAATTGTTGGTACCAGGGAATGGCGTAATGAACCGGGCCCGAGTCGAACGGGCGACGTCTGCGGAGTTTGAATGAACTGTGATTACGAGATGCAGAGGCAGACCGTCCGCCACCGGGTCGATATAAGGCATAAAAGGTACCTAATAATCTTCGTGTGAGTTTTCGCTGTGCATATGAATGGCCAGACTCCCTCAATATTTGTAGAAGAGTGCAGCTCGTGGACAGGAGGAACTAGGTGAGAGAGCGGCCAAGCCCCCAGCGAAACGTCATGATTTTCGGATGACGGGGACTGAAGAAAAAAAAAAACCGCAGTCAATGGGTATGACCCGGGCCCGAATCGAACGGACGTCTTCCGCAAAATTGCCGGGGCGTCGATGGATAAAGCTGAGCGAATGCGGACCATCTGCCACCGGGTTGATATAATACACGAAACGTACCTCGATATGTGCGCGACTTTGAGTGATGCGTCCGCTGAGTTAGAGGGGAAATCTAGATGAGAGAGAAATAGTCAGACGGCAGTTAAGAACTCGATCTAATGAAAAGATGTCGGGGGGAGCTTTGGAGGACAAGAGGCGAGCGATCTCTGGATCGCGGAATTTGATCTGTCCACGTGAGTGTCACTGATGGACAGCGGAACATCCCTCGGCAATGATTGGGTGTAAGCTGGTTTTCTATGTGTATGGCGGATGGTGGGGTATGCGGAAGGTGGATGTCGACGTGTTTTCCCAAGATGTCGCGTTTTGCCAAGATGTAACGAGCACATTTTTCCAACATAGATTTGCATTATTTGACAGTAGAGGATGTACAGTATTCACAGAGGTAATATGTAGCTTTCCATCTTGGTTGTTGCAGATTGGCGATGAGACGCGCCGGTTGGGTGGATTGGAAGCGAGACGCGCTCCGCGCGCGTGTAGGTGGTCAGTGACTGAATTGATGGCCGCGCCCCGCCGCTGAGTCAGACCTGCCTTATTCGGGGGGTAGGTACCCCGTGGGAATTTATCCCCGATAAGGAGATCGCACGCCTCTTGTTGGAGGACCTGATATTAGTGAAGAGGAAAAAAAAACTGTGTAGAGATCACCGTTTATGACCCGGGCCCGAGTCGAACGGACGGCGTCTGCGGGCCATGACGTCCAGGAAGCACAGGGCGCAGGGGCGGACCGTCCGCCACCAGGTCGATGCAAGCATGGAAACGCACCTGAATATGTATCCAGTTTGGAGTGCGAATTGCGCGAGGGTTGTGTAGTTCGGAGTGCACTCGCAAGCTAGTAAGCGCAGGACGAGGAAGTCCGTGCAGTTCACAGAGAATCCACTCACGATCGGCGTTGGGTATTTTTGGTTATCGGCCAGCGAGAGGGCCTTCGGTCCAACGAGCATCCCGAAAACTGACTCAGAAGGGAAAAAGATTGTTCCGCGTGCAGATGACCCGGGCCCGAGTTGAACGGGCGACGTCTGCGGAGCTATATTGTCGATGATGACAAGGCGCAGGGGCGGACCGTCCGCCACCGAGTCGATGCAAGACTGGAAACACACCTGAATATGTATGCATTTTGGGAGTGCGAATTGCACAGGGTTGCGTAGATTGGAATGCAATCGCAAGCCAGTAGGTCCAGGAAGAGGAAGGAAGTCCGTGAAGTCTGCAGAGAATCCACTCGCAATCGGTGTCGGATATTTTTTTGTTATGTTGTTCTCGGCAGCGAGAGGAATTTGTGCGAATATCGCGGTCCAACGAGTATTCCAGATAAGTGGAGGGAAAAAGAACCTGCTGGCCGAGCATGACCCGGGCCCGAATCGAACGGGCGTCTCCTGCAGAATTCTATGGTTCTTCATAAAGTATAGCAGGTGCGGACCATCCGCCACCGGGTCGGTACAAGCAGCGAAATGCACCTGTACATGTGCGCGAGTTTTCGGTGTGGCGAGGCGGCCAGTGGCGAACACCGAGTGTGAGTCTGGCAGACTCTGTCTCCTACGAGCGACGCATTGCAGGCGAAACCTACACCAGAGAACGATCCGCAGAAGGACGCAGAGAGCCTTAGCCCGTGTTGAAGACTTCTGTGAGCACCTTTGAGCATTCCCCGCAGCCAGTCCTTTTTTTCACAAAAAAAACGTATCGACAAAGCGCATACATGACTCGGGCCCGGATCGAACGGGGATCTTCCGCGTAACTCTCCGATCTGCGGCTATACGTAAGTTTAGCGGACGCGAACCCTTCCGCCGCCGAGTCCTTGCAACCTCAAACCGCAGCCCGAATAACATCCATTTAGAAAATCGAGACCAGGAAGATGAGCGCGAGAGCCAAAAGAGCGTGAGAGTGCGGAGCTAATCTCACGAATTCATTTCGGCGCGATGTTCCGAGAGCGGGAAACCTGGGTGGTCAAAATAGGGCGAGGCGGCGAAAAACTGCGGAAAGCAAGTTGGGTGGCACTGGCAGTTTGGAGGACCTCACATTAGTCAAGAAAGGAAAAAGAACTTGTTGGCCGAGCATGACCCGGGCCCGAGTCGAACGGGCGACGTCTGCGGAGCCACGATTTCCAGGACCACAAGGCGCAGGGGCGGACCGTCCGCCACCGGGTCGATACAAGGCAGGAAACGTCCCCGACCATGTGCGCCAGTTGGCAGTGAGACCGGCCATGCTCGGGAATAATCGATGGGGAGGTGTTGAAGATCGAGTACTACGAGAGCGTCCAAGCCTGACAACACCGGCATGGCAAGTGGCAAACTGGTGGGCGAGAGGCAGATCAGGAAGCAGCTGAGAGAGAGCCCAGCAAAAAAAAAATCTCAAGTGCGTGATTTTGGCGGGGAAAGAAGAAAAAGAGCGTTGACAATTGAAATGACTCGGGCCCGAATCGAACGGGCGCCTTCCGCAGAACTTCCAGTCGATGCCAACTCTAAGTAGAGCGGACGCGAAACCCTTCGCCACCGAGTCGCCACTCTTCTAACCGGAGCTCGAAGAACATCGAGCGGGAACATCGAGGCAATCGAGCGCAAGAAAATCGAGATGAGCGCGGGCGCAGAGGGAGCGTGAGACGCGATCGGCAGCACCTCGGCATCATCTCGGCATCGTTGCACGCGGTTGCCTTGTCACTGACCTCATCCATTGCGCGTCGGCGTCTTCTGCTTTCTTCTTCTCCTGCTCAAATCCTCGCAAATCCTCGCAATCCCTCGTATCGCAGTCCACATTCGAAAGATGGCCAACCCCGCATGGCACTACGTCCTCAAGTTCTCATCACCGGTGCGTCCTCCCTTCTGTGCGGTATTAAGCGAGCTAAGGATGGGAATGGGTGTAGGCGACGCGGCGGTGGGCAAGTCGTCGCTCCTCGTACGGCTCACGGACCAGCGATTCCTCGCGAATCCGGATCCGACGGTGTGTCTCTTCCTCCTCTCCTCTGCCTCTTCCTGGCCCTTGCCTTCGGTTTTGAGTTAGGAATAATGAGGCGCTAATATACTCGGCGCTCTAGCTCGGCGTCAAATTCGGGTCAAAGCTGCTGACGCTGCCCGACGCGGAGGGCACGGTCGTCAAGCTGCAGTGCTGGGACATCGCGGGCACGGAGTGGGGCGGCTGGTGTGTATTGTCTCTCCTCCTCCCCTCGTACTTCCCTGGATTAATACTAACGTTCACCCGCACAGGCTGTTTATTGGTGTACGACGTCACCTCCCGGCGCTCCTTCGACAACGTGCGCACCTGGCTCGCGGACGTCCGGGCGCACGCCGATGCACATGTGAGCTGTATCTTGGTGGGGAATAAGGTCGATCTGTGCGAGGGGGATGGTGAGTCGTTGGTCTTTCATTCTTATCGTTCATCATTCTGCGGTGTGCGCCTGCGGCGGACGCTTGGGCGGTGTGTGGGGAGCCTCGGACACCACGCCGCGCGCTGCCGCCCGCGTACATTGACCTACGGGAAGACTGCGTCCAGGCTACGTCGAGCCGCCGTACATCGGGCGCGATGGGTGCCAATCGCGGCGTCTCCCTCTCCCTCGGGACGCGCTGCGAGCGCGCATGCATCTCGCGTGCTGGCTGCGCCCCCATCCCTTCTCTCGACTCGGTTCGGCGGACTTCCGCCACAGCGAGCACCCGCGGGCGTTGCTCTCTGCGTGAGGGCAAGCGGGCGCGGCATCTATGCGCAGGGCACAGGACGAGCAGCTCGCGGCGTCCATCGCTTGGATTCCATCACCAAAATTCTAAGGGACGCGTCATGCGCGTCCTCTCCCCGGGGGGCATCCGCCGCATCTCTACCGGCGGGCGATGATGCTTGCCTCCGCCCGCGCGCGCCTAGACGCCTCGCTCGCGCTCTTCTCTCGCTGTTCTACTGACTGGCGTTCTTGCTCCTATGCTCATTCGCTTCCACCCTCACAGACTCCCTCCGCACCGCCAACTCGACTCCGCGCTGCCTACCTTTCGTCACCCGATACTTCCGCCTCCTTCATACGCTACACGCACTCGCCGCCGCTTTCCCACGCCGCTCTCCACAGCCGTCAAGATCCCCGTGTGCGCGCCCATGCCTCCAGGGCCTGCTTGGAATTGTTCCACCCGACGCTCGTTGCCTAGGGACACCTCTCGAAGACTGCCTTCAAGCCGGGTAGGTCTCTGCTTCCCGCCACGCGAAGGACTTTGGTATGTGGTGCCACATGTTTTCCTACTGACTTATCACGCAGATTGACTTTTCTCACTACCCACGCATCTCTGCTAGTACATGGTCGCTGCCGAGCTTTGTTCGAGGGCCAATGTCAGCCGAGTGGTGCGTACTCCGCCGTGCACTGTGTCTAACACACGTGCAGCGGTCGGCGGCACGTGCGATGTTCGTGCGCTTTGCGGAAGTATGGCCCGAGGCTGCTGCGCCGACTGACGTCGTATATGGGCCATCATCGGCACCATCGAATTGAGTGTCTTATACGTCCAGCTCGTGCGTTCCTGACGTATTCCTGTTCAAGGTCGCGGTCGATGCGCACGCATCCTGCACGCGATGTTGAACAGTCCGATGGCTGTCTTTTCAGCTCATAAGCGAGCAAGTACATTTTTGTTTCATATCCTAACAGACCTTCAGTGCTACCCTCGAGTCTATCTGCCCTGCCCGCTCGTCTTGAAGTCGTTCTACTCGTCTTCATTCGTGAGTTCCTTTCCGTTTATTCCTAATGACCTCTTCTGACCATATATGCAGACGCTCAAGCCCCGAGGAGTTGATGGTATACAGTACATACGACCCTGTTGTACATAGCTCTCCTAATTCAATGTGTTTTATATCTTTTCTTGCATTGTTATGACCCATGCGCGCTCCCAAATGACGGAGCAAAGCAGTGGAAACATCAAGTAATAAATTTGGGGGCAAATTGGAGGCAAGTTATTTTGAACAGTTCTACTTAATGGAGGATATTCCCCGATTAGGTCGAACTTTGGGGCAAAGGGGGTCTTCCCAGATGGAAAGGACTGCGAAATGCATTGAAATCAGGCTCAAGTAGAGGAGGAAATGGACGGTAACGCTTCCTCCCGTCCATTTACTTCGGCTACACTCAAGCCGCCAATTTCGGGGATTTCTTTGGCCGCAGAAATACCGTTATGCTCATACTATACTTCTCCAATGTTGAATTCGACGCCTTGGTTGTGGTTGTCGTGAACGCCCGACATGAAGGGGAGGAGGTGAGTCCGATATCCGTTCAGCCGAGGTGAGGAGCTCTGCGTGAGGGTGCCATTGGCAACGACAGCTCGAGCGGACCGATGCCCGTGACATGGGAAGATGCCAAAAGGCAGTGCGGGTGAGCACCCCGTGCTCTCTCCCTCTCACACCACCACACAACCGCCGAAGATACGATGGTGACCAGACCTGCGTTCCCTCCGGAACTCGAGCGCGAGATCTTTGAAATAACAGCCCTGGTTCACCCAGGCACAATCCCAACGCTGTTGCGGGTCGCGCGGCGCGTTCATATCTGGTTTGCTTCGTTTTACCTCGAGAACGCGAGATATAACTTGAATTTGGTTCAGGATCGAGCCGTTCCAGTACAGAACAGTCAGTGTCGGAGGAACTTCCCCATTCTCCGATATGGGCCATGCGATTCTTCGCGCTACAAGATCAAAGCCGGCCAGTTTCTTCCACAATGCTGTCCGGCATCTGTTTCTGGACACATCTGCATCGTGGACGTTGGACGAAGCGGTGGAGGTTCTCAAGGTCTGTACGGGGCTTGAGGAATTCGCCTCTTATGGAAATTTCCTGGATCCTACGCTGCTCCCAATCCTGGGAGAATTACCCCTGCGCCGCCTCTCCACCGACCTATATCGCTTGTTCGATGGATACGAGTCAATCGATCTCACGCACCCAGTATTCACCTCTCTCACCCACCTCGAGATCCTGGACCCACTTTATGATGACGACACGCAGATGATCGCCTACCTCTCTGCGCTGCCCGCCCTCACACACTTGCGCTTGAGCGATAACGTACCTTGGAAGCATGTTGCAACGCTGCTGGCGGACTGCCCTCGCCTTTTGGTTTTGATCAGCGTATTCCCAATAATGAAGGCTCCATGGGCTGTCCAGCGCGCACGGACGTCTCCGATCCACGACCCACGCTTCGTCATTACAATTTACAGAATACGTCCGTCAAGTTGGGAGATTTACCAGCGTAGCCCAAGCACTTGGTCGCTAGCCGAGGATTTTGTGACGCTGAGGCGTAGGCGAGCCATTGATCGTAAGCGTGCCTCTTTCTTGACCCCACAAAGTGTCTTCTAACACCAACTGCAGCGAGATCTTGCCTATTGTACCCCGACAACCCTTCCTCCGCCTCAGAATGATTTGTATATAATCGTTCGCGGTGCCAGGAGTTCATGGTGACTATTATGCATCATTCATTTGCTACGTAAATATTAACTAACATCTCGTCAGCGGAGTAGTATTTGCTACAACGATTCGGGAATTATTCATGATTTTGCAGAGTGTGTGCTTGAGTGCATTGCGGGGCTGATGGCCCGCAGATCATCGCGCAAAAAGTCTCCGAACAGGCAAACTCTGTGTTACAAAGATCGCAGATTAACGAAGAGCAGATGCGGATTCAGACCGTCCGCCACCGACTCAGTGCAAGCACCGAAACTCACCCCAATACATGTGCGAGCTTCGTGAGATCACGTTGGCTTCGGGGGGCGAAATTGAATAACCTGGCCGTGTAAGTTATATTATCGATATACGTGCGGCCCGCGAAATCACCAGGAATTGGGACCAGCGAGATGTGAATGCAGGTCAGACGCTGGCAGCTGAACCGGGGGGCAAAAAGACGCAATGTGAAAGTCACAAGGCCCGAGCCGGAGTCGAACGGGCTCATTCTGCGGAACACCAGTAATCAAATGCAGATTGCGGGCGCCACGATGAGGGTCTGTGAAGGTTGGAGGTCGCGAAAATCGAATGCGAGTGCGCCGCATCACATCTACTAAAACAACGGGCGAAGGTCCGAAGGCAGCTAAAAACTCAGCGAAAGTACGAGATGCGGGTTGGGGAAATCAGGCGCTATGGGCCCACGGGGAGTTATTCAGGAAATGAAGTGAACTAGATAAACACCGATTAAGTTCCTATACGGCTCGAGCCCAGCTTGCGCGAACGCCGTGCGCCTTCCGATACCCAACTTTCGACCTAAGGCTCAATGTGAGTGGGTGCGAGGCCTCCTCACCGCCGAGCCTTTGTACTACAAAGGACAGCTGTAGGGAATCTAGGAGGAATATTGTTACGCTCGGAACATGACGGCGCAGCAAGAGTTTAAAATTCAGTTGCGCACTGCAAATCGGCGCTCGGCATCAGTTCGGCATCATTGTGGCATTGCAACTGACGTCACCTCGTTCCCTTGTCCTCCTCCTCAGCGCTCTACAAGAACCCGCGTGGCATTGCGTTCTCAGCTTCTTCATCGGCGCCGCCGCGACCCATCGACTCGGACGTCATGACTAGTTCCCGCCCGAGCCATCTTGACTACATGGACCGGCACGGTGAGTATATACCAGAAGAATAGGACTAGGACTGCCCCAGTCCTATGAAATAGGACTCAGTCCAATGGAATAGGATTCAGTCCCATTATCTCGGCCGATTGTTACGTTCAATCGCTTAACATGATCATTCTCGCTAACCCTCGCGCGTATATTCTCGACATCGATGAAGTAATGTTACATACACTATCTAATCTTATCTTGCAGAATTTCTTCACCCCTTGCGCGCCTCGATGCTGTTCGACTTCGCTTCCCTTCAACTTCATTTGCAGGATCCACCTCCGGCTCACGCTTGCGACGTCGCGCTCGAGACGGCCCGGAAGTCTCCGTCGGTTGATCCGCCGGCGGTGGTGGTGGTGGTGGCAGCGAAAGCACGTAGTCCGACCCGGAAGCGCTGTAGTTGGGAGCCGACGAAGCCACAGGATCATCCGACCCTCCTAGGACTTTGCCGAGTAAGTTGTGCATCTCGCATCAACACAAGCGTGCTTACCATGATAGTTGGGTTCAAGTGCGGGATCGAGCACAAAGCCCGTGCTCCAGTGGAAGAGTGGCTCGGCCGGATGTTCCGCGGGAACCTGAGGTGGCAAGGCAGTGTCGACGGGCATAAGATCGTCGAAAATCAGATCTGATCAGGCTCAATGAATGAACAATAAGTCAGCAGTTCAACATACCGTTTGGATTTGAGGGAAAATAGTCCAGCTGGGCCATATCCTCGTCCAGTTCTTGCTCCGGCTCATCGTTGGGGTCATCTGCTCCATCCTCTGTGAGAAATAGGAAAAAATAAGACTCCTTACTCACTCATATCTGGCACCTGAAGTGGTGAACCCAATTCTGTATCTGGGCTGCGTAAGAAGAAGAACAAAGAACGAGACAAAATAATTGTCTCACCGGGTATCATGTTATCCGTTTGGTCGGTTATCGTGCGCGTCCGATTGATTTGAACACCCTTCAACGGCCCCGCTCGCAACACCTTCATTTCGACATCGATCTGCCCACGCCGAACGACCCAATCGCGCCGAGCTTGCTTCTCAAATTCCACTGCAGCCCGCAGCGTCTTGATTTCCTCGCTCAAGTCCGTCCGTCGCTTGTCGAGTTTCAACTCCGCCTCCACCAACTGAATCTGCTCTTGGAGCGCATGACCACGTGCGAGGGAAAAGCGCCATTCCTCCTGCCCCTCCTCCCGATCCTGGGCCAAGGCATCATACGTTGCAAGATCGTCGTTGCGTTCGTCCCTCTTGCGCGCAGTCCATCCCGCTCGTTGCTCGGCAAGGCGCTCGCGCTCAGAGAGTCCGTTCCAGCGCTTCCGCATGATACCATCGCGCGCAATTGGGTGTATTTCGTCGATATCTTCTTTGTCCCGCTCTTGTGTCCTGGAGACAACTCAATCAGATGTCCAAATCATGCGCAAAATAGAATGACTGACGCAAGCCGCCTTACCGAGATGGTCGTTTATTAGCGAAAGTACGGCATGCCCACGATGTCTGTCATTCTGTCATTTCAAGCGACGACTGTCATCCGCTGTCTAATACGGCAGCGAGTCCTATTCCATAGGACTCAGTCCTACTCCATAGGACTGGGGCAGTCCTAGTCCTACTCTTCTGGTCACTCCTCCGGCACGGTGCAGCGCGAATCGCCGGGGGCAGATAAATATCTGCGACAAGGCCAGCAGGCATTAGTGCGCTCAGCACGCTGGCCGAATCAAACCGACCTCGCTCGTCGGGACACGAGCTCAGCTGGCTCACAGCGGCGACTGTTGCACCCGAGCGGCGAGGAGCCGGCCAGACAGCGTTGTACAGAGGTGCAACGGGGTTTGGTGATAGGATTGTACATCTCGTCCGCCTACTATTTCGCGTGCTGCGCCTTCCCTACCTCATTCTAGTCCATTTCCCTCCGTCGGGCCCGTCCTTTCATTTCATCATCCCCTGCTGCTTCACACACTCTCTTTGGCTTTGGCCGCCCTTTCCTCCTGACACACGCCCTTACGCTCCGCCCTGCACCTACAATACTGAATCTTCTCGCACCGCCTCGTCGACCTCTCGGGTGCACCCACGCGCTCGATCGCCAGCCTGCCCTCCTGCACGCGTGCCTCGTGTCCTTGCCCCTCCTTCCTTTACTCTCTGATGTATGCGCACCACTGGCCACGGCCGCCTGCATGCGCATCCTCTGTTGCTCTCTGTCCCCGCTGCTCCTCTGCTCCAGTCCGTGTCATGTCTCCTGCTCTCCCCGCGCCGCATCCTATGCCTCCGTCTTCGTCTTTGTTCCTCCACTCCTTCGGCGGACCCCGAATTTGCTCCTCACATGCCGCTCCTGGGATCAGAACGATGTCACTCCGCATTGGTGGAGGAGCGCAACGCACGGAATGGATGTACTAAGGGAGCCTTGAACGGCACGAATCATCCAAATTCAACGGAGCTTCAATTTTTCGAGTGAAGGATGTCGTTCAGTTCTCCACGATGGGAAGCACAGCGCTCCGCGATTCTCAAATACATGCATGCCGCCCGAAGTTCGAGTATTGATACACGGCATCACTAAATCCTCGCTCCTCGTGCAGTGATTCAAGGTTCTCATGTCCTGTATCCCGCCGATCTTGGCTTGCTGCGCTCCCACTGGGAAGCATTCGCGGCGCAGCGGGGCCATAAATCCGCAGTATATCAACACATAAATACACGGTATCTCGCCGCATGACGGTCAGAGCTTTTGGCCATCGGCTAAGTAGGCGTAGTGTTCGAAATCTGCGATGAGTCGCCGTCGGATGCATCTTGGACGAGGCCCCGTCGATCGCGCGGCACTACTACATTCCTGTTTCACCCCCAAAAGCCTTCTCGGACATGTCATGACTCGAGCCTGATTCGAACAGGCGACTCCCGCGACGTCTAACAAGCGCAGGTGCGGTCCAACCGCCATCGGGTCTGTTCTTGGCCTGGAGGTAGGCTCAATAAGTGTCCGCGCTGTGACTGGTAGTGGAATCACTCCCTGCGTTTGTGCAGTGGCCACTCCACCACGCTCTTTGTCAATGTATGAGCTGATGTTCGGCGTGGTGCATCCAAGGGTCAGACCGCATTCTCCGCAAAAAACAAAGCACTGCGGAAAGTCAAGGACCCGGGCTGGATTCGAACCAGCTCTCCCGCTGAGTACTTGTGCGACCACTAGACAAAGTAAGGGTGCGATACCATTCGCCACCAGGTCCTGCTCCTACCAAATTAGTCTTCGATTAGTGCTGTGATTGCGCCGGTTGAAGGCGGGGGAGAGCAGGAGCAAAAGCGTTGGAATGGAAACCGTACGACCTTCGAAGCAAGCTCTCCTGCTGCACATGCACAACATAAGCAATTCAAACGGCGCGGGCGCGGTACCATCCGCCACCAGGTCGTAATCCTACCCCAGGATACCTAGATTGGGGGTAGGACTTTGTGGAGGGATAGGATGCCTACTATTCAACTATTGAATTTGCAAGTGTCACTGTGCACGGTCGCAGGCTTGTCTCCGGATCAAGCGGCAATGCGCCACAGGTGCGCTTGATTCGAACTCCTGGTAAATTTGCAGTAACCAGCTGTGGGATTAAAACGAGGAAGCTCATCGAAGCTGGTTGGAGGAGCCGTCAGCTGGGGGTGATGTGGAACAAGCGAAGAAAAAAATTGAACGTACAGCGTGGTCATCCATGACTTCGGCTTGAGTCGAAAAGGCATCTTCCGGAGGATTCCTTTTTGTCTGCGTGCGATGGAAAGCTGAGCAGATGCGGGCCATCCGCCACCGGGTCGGTATAATGCACGAAGCGTGCTCAATCCGTGCGCGACTTTTGAGTGAGTATCCTTCCGAAGATGGCGTGCGATGAGTAAGAGAGCGCCACTGCATGAGAGAGAAATAGTCAGGATCCAGCTAAGAACTCGGTCAAATGAAAAAATGTCGAGGGGAGCTTTGGAGGACCTGACAAAGAGGCCAAGAGGGGGAAAGAATAAAAAGAGTCGCCGAAGGGCTCATGACCCGGGTCTGAATCGAACGGGCGGCTTCTGCTGAAATTCTGAGGGCTGCGATCCTAATTGAAGCAGGTGCGGACCATCCGCCACCGGGTCGCTGCAAGGAAGGAAACGTACCTGAATATGTGGGCGAGTTGAGCGGACGACGTTGCGCTTGATTCGAACTCCTGGTGAATGTGCAGTAACCAGCTGTGGGATTGAAGCACGGAAACTCATCGGAGTTGGTTGGAGGAGCCGTCAGCTAGGGGTGATGTGGACCAAGCGAGGAGAAAAATGGAACGTACTGCGGGGCCATCTATGACCCGGGCCCGAGTTGAACGGGCGTCCTCCGCAGAATTGCTGGAGCGTCGATGGATAAAGCTGAGCAGATGCGGACCATCCGCCACCGGGTCTATACATGGTTTAACACGTACTTAATTATCTGCGCGAGTTTTCAGTCAGCACGATGAGGCTCCGTGAACACTGACGGGGGTTGCGAAAATAGCTAACCCATTACAGCAGAGGTGGGTTGCATCCTGGACGCCCGGGAAACCAGAAGAGAGGGCTGAGACCACAGCAAAATCAGAAGAATTTCAGACGACGGGAACTGAAGAAGAAAAGAGGAAGTCGAACGGATAGTCGGAGACTTATGACCCGGGCCCGAATCGAACGGGCGTCTTCCGCGGAATAAGCTTTAGGAAAGTTGAGCGGACGCGGGCGATTCGCCACCGGGTCGATGCACGTATGGAATCGATCCCGAATACGTGTGCATGTTCAGAGTGCGAATGGCACAGGGTTGCGTAGACTGGAGCGCAAGAGAGCCAGGAGGCCTAGGAGTCCAGTGTCAAGCACTTTATGCAAGATTCGGGTCAAGATTCTTCCGTTGAATTTGAGTAGCCAGTAGAATTAACCAAGAATTAACCAAGTACCTCAATCTGAGAGCAGCAGTACACTAACGGGCCGGGAAAAAGGATCGTCCTTAGCAGAGCATGACCCAGGCCCGAGTCGAACGGGCGACTTCCGCAGAACTTTCCTGTCTCCCGAAAGGCTGAGCGGACGCGGACCATCCGCCACCAGGTCGATATAATGCACGAAACGTACCTCAATCCGTGCGCGCCTCTTGGGAGTATTCTTCCAAGACTGCATCCAATGAGGTAGGGAGCGAAACTGCATGAGAGAGAGATAGTCAGGAGGGAGCTAAGAACTCAGTGCAGTGAGAGGATGTCGGGGGGGACAGGAGCGGACCGTACGTTGTAAAGAGATGAAGGAAAAGAGTGGATGGACTGAACATAGGGACCCGGGCCCGAATCGAATGGGCGACGTCTGTTTGCATGACTTGGGAGTCCGGCACGAGATGCAGAGGCGGCCCGTCCGCCACCGGGTCGATGCAAGCAACGAAACGTACTTGGGTGCCTGCGCGAGTGTTCATTGCGAACGGTTAGGCTTCGTGAAGGCGACGTCTTGAATATCGAGTACGGGTCCGTCGAAGACAACACTCGCATCGCAGGCCAACTGGATGAGAGGCAAAGCAGCAAGCAGCTGAGGACCCAGTAAGATAAGGGGATTGATTTTGGAGGAAATGGGAGCCAAAGAGCAGACGCCGGGTAAAAGAAAGCATTTTGGAGCTTGATCCATGACCCGGGCCCGAGTCGAACGGGCGACTTCCGCAGAATCTGTATGTCTCCCGAAAAGCTGAGCGGACGCGGCCCATCCGCCACCCGGTCGGTATAATGCACGAAGCGTACCTCAATATATATGTGCGCGACCTTCGAGTGAGTACTGTTCCAAGATTGCGTGCAATGAGTTGGAGAGCCAGACTGCCTCAGAGAGCAATTGTCACGAGGCAGCTAAGAACTCAGTCAAATGAGAAGACATCGAGGGGAGCTTTGGAGGACCTGACATTGGTCAAGAAGGGACTAAACACATCATGCATCACCCTGCATGACCCGGGCCCGAATCGAAGGGGCGGATTTATCTGCCGGGGTTGGAAAGCTGAGTAGACGCGGACCAACCGCCAACGGGTCGATATAATGCTCCAAACCCACCTGAATGTGTGCCCGAGGTTCCAGTCCGGACGGTCAGACTTCGCCAGATTATTTGACTAGACAATACCGTAGAAGTAGCAGCGACGAACTCAGCAGGAGCAAGTTCCCGGAGGGGAGAATAGACCTGTGAACGTCATTGCGAAGGGGAGCCGGTGACAAAAAAAAAGAGAAGCGATCCACGAATATCATGACCCAGGCCCGAATCGAACAGGCGTCTGCCGCATGAATTCGTACAAAACTACTTCGTGAAGCTGAACGGATGCGGACCTTCCGCCACTGGGTCGATACCAGGTATCAAACTCACCTCAATGTATGCGTGAGTCTTTAGTGACCACAACGCGGTTCCGTAAAGATGCGACTTGCCGTTTTCTCCTCTGGAATGTATAATGGGCAATGCTCACAAGGATGATGCAGAGCTGCAGCCGGACCGGAAGTCAGATCGATCGAGCGGGAATGAGCTACCAGCTCGATCGTCGCAGCATCCGAGGACCGTTGTCTCCTTCCTTGCTGGGGGAATTTGTAGGCGCCGGGGGGAGGTTGAAGCCAGAGCTTAGAGACCATCGCACAAAGATTTCGGACGAGGCGTAGTGGTCAAAAGAAAGAAGAAGAAAATCCCCCCATGACTCGGGCCCGAATCGAACGGGCAGCTTCCGCATGACTTCATACGGTTCTGGCCGAGGAATGCTGAACCGTCCGCCTCCGAGTCTGTGCATGGTCTGGAACGCAGCTGAATATACAGTATGCGGTAGCTCGGCGAGCACTGAGATCAAGCTACGTTGCGGTGTCGTGAATAGAGTGTGAATTCAACTGAGTAAGTTGGATTTAGCTTGATGTACCTCAGGAAGCGTACTGAAGCCGGACAGTACCTACCAGGATCAGATCAGAGCAGCCGGTGAGGAACACAAAAAAACTCAAAGCCCGTCATGACCCAGGCCCGAGTCGAACGGGCGCCCTCTGCGTACAGCGACATATACCACGATTAACATGCCGCAGATGCGGACCGTCCGCCACCGGGTCGATAGAAGTACAGAAACTCACTTGAATATGTGCACGAGTTCCAGTCTAAGTAGCAAGGTTTCGTGAAGGGAGGAACGTCCCATACAGAAGAGGCATTGCAGAGGATCAAAGGAGACGAGAGCGAGAGTAGAACAAGGGGTTGAGGACCCAGCGAACGAGGATATGTACGGATGCGCCTGTGTCAAGGCACAAAAAAGCGAGAGGAATTCGAAAAGGAAGCTGCGAATCCCATGGCTCGGGCCCGAATCGAACGGGCGCCTTCCGCGGTAGAAGTGATCTAGCCAAATCTGAGCTGAGCGGACGCGAAACCCTTCGCCACCGAGTCCTACAACTTCCGCCCAGAAGACGAATAATGCAGCGAGAAAAAGGAAGGAGATGAGAGCGGGAGCAGAGAGAGCGTGAGACTGATCGGCATCCCTTCGGCATCGCGCTCGCCTTGCCACTGCCAGTGACTAACCCTCTTTCTCTTTGTCTCCTCTCCAAATGCTCAAAGTCTCCATTTAATCGTACAAGATGCCCACTCTGGCACTGCGTCCTCAAGTTCATCATCACCGGTGCGCCCTCTTTTTTCTGTGGGCAAAGAAGGAGAAGGATGGGATGGATGTAGGCGACGTAGCGGTGGGCAAGTCGTCGCTGCTGGTGCGCCTGAGGGACCAGCGCTGCCTCGCAACTCTGGGTCCGACGGTGCGTCTTCTCTCTTCGCGAAATGGCATACTGCAGGCGCGCTGTCACGCTTGGGCTCCACCTCGGCGTCGAATTCGGGTCGAAGCTGCTGACGCTGCCCGACGCGGAGGGCACGGTCGTCAAGCTGCAGTGCTGGGACATCGCGGGCACGGAGTGGGGCGGCTGGTGTGTATTGTCTCTCCTCCTGCTTTCCTCCTTCGCCTTCCTTCGTGTATCTCATACTGCATCTGCCAGGTTGTTTACTAGTCTACGACGTCACCTCCCGGCGCTCCTGCGCACCTGGCTCGCGGACGTACCCGTCCACGCCGACGGGCATGTGAGTTGTCTATTGGCGGGAAATAAAGTGGATTTGTGGGGATCGTGCGTGTTTCGTTTTTCGTTGTGCTTGTGTCTGGAGTGTCTTCTGCGTCTCTGATTATGTTTGGAGTGGAGGGTCCGTCTTGCATCTGTGGTCTGCACTCGGGTGATGTGTGTGGAGGCTCGCGCAAGCGCTCTTCATGAGCTGCTGCCCACAAGCGTTGATTTACGTTGAGCGACGGGGGGGCTGCGTCGCTGCTCGGCGGGGGAGGATGTGTCGTGCAGATACACAGCGCGCTCGCGGACCGCGTTGCTCTGCACGAGGCGGCCATGGCGGGCGCGGCATCCATGCGCAGGGCAGAGGATGAGCAGCTCGCGGCGTCCCTTGCCTGGGCCGCGTGATGCGCGTCGCCATCGCGCTGCTGGGTGTCCGCCACGCCGTATGTAGTCCGTGCCTCTCGATACTCTATCCTCGCGTGCCTTCTCTTCTCCTCGCCCGTCTTACTCTTCTCCGCATTCCGTCCTACTCTTATACTAACCCCAACCGCGCAGTCACCCACGCCGAAGGCGCGCTGCTCGCCGCGGAGAGCCTCTTCTTCGCCGAGGCGTCAGCCAAGAACAGCGGTAGCTTATAGGAAGCGTTCGTACGCGCGGCGGAGGGCGTGTTGGAGAAGGTGCGGAGGGAGGCGTTTGATGATAGTAGAGTGCGTGGTTTATCTGTTGAATCCTTTCCATCCGTGCATGCCCTACGCCGTTTGATGCCTTCATCCTTCCTTACGCCCCTCCCATCTTGCCCTTCTCCGTCCCTCGTTCCTCTCCGTCCGCTGCTCTTTGCTCCTCCACCCTCTCGCACCGCGCTTGTCCTCTCCACAAGCACTTTCCTCTGCTAGCGATGCCCACTTCCCACCGACGACGTCGCGTTCCTCCACGCGTTCCTCCACACCCTCATTCTTCGCCCCTTCTTCCGCCCATCCCTGGTCTTCATTCCTCCTCCGTTCCTTATCCGCGTCCGCGCTGCCCCTTCTTTCCCCGCCTGCCGTGACGCACCTGCCTACTCTATCTTCTATCTTCTGTGTTCGCCTCCCCATCCCCGCCTTCCTCCACACACCGTGTTGCCTCCTCTGCCAACACTGTCCCTCTCCCGCGACCTGCGCTTCCTTCATCCACACGTCCCGTGCCTTCATCCACGCGTCCCGTGTCTTCTGCACGCCGCTCCTCCGCCCTCTCTGTTCCCTCCATCTATCCCTCTTCACGCGCCCTTATTATAATCCTATGCTTTCACGCGCCTTGCTGATACTCCTGCGCCCCACCCACGCCCTTCTTATACGCCTACATCTCGTTCCTTGCGTCGTCATTCTTCCCTTCATCTGCTAACTCTGCTCCTCCCTTCTTTATCGTGACTGCGCCGCGACCCCAACCGGCTTCACAGTCCCCCGGCGTGAAGCTCTCCACGGAAGGCGGGGCCCTCCCTGCGCAGCACCAGGCGGGCGGCGCTTTTCCGTCCTTCTACAATATCTCGCCCGCCGTGCGCGCCATCGTCTGCGGCACGCGGAACGACGATGCGTCCTCCAACTTGCGTGGGTGTCGTCCTGATGCGCCTGGGCTCAGTTTCGGGGTGCTGGTCGCGTGGCGCTGTGGTGCGTCTCGCTGCCGCTCGTTCAGTGGTCCATGCACAGGCAGCACGCCGCTGCCCGCCCTCAGATATAACTACCAGATGATGAACTGTACTCGGCGCGTAGCGCAGATGTTCCACCATAGCTAAAATGTATCAGCTCCGACCTTTCGAGTCACAGAAAAGAGTTCAGACCGTTGCCAAGACAAAGGCTGACGCTAAGGACGTTCTCTTCTCGCTGAATACTCCGTGGTTGAACGTACTAGAGAGATTTCCATTACTTGATTATATGGATATGGATAGTCAACGGCCATGGCTGTCTGTCCGTATGAAGCTATTACACTGTGCCAAGCATAATATTAGTACTAGTAGCGCGATCTTGGTGCATCTCAGGTACAAGTCGACGGAAACATGAGACGGCCTCGGCGCGGAGCCCAAGGCTCGTTCAACCTGGTGTTGGCCTTCGGCCCTCCGCTGCGGCGGATTCCAGCGAGATGGAAACATTCAAGAGTTTCACGTCGCTTGAATCTTGGCGGGGCACCATTCGCCATCAAACCCTCCTACCTCACTAGCATTCCAGTCGCAAAATTAAATGGTGAAACACCGTGAGCCGGCAAGTGCAGGTAGGTGAAAGGACTTTGTACAAAAGGGGAAAGCATTCCTTTCACGTAAGCGGTAATAGGGGGAGTACATGTGAACAATCAAAATCTGGACGAGGACAAAGTTTCCGAGGCCTCCCGATCATACGGCGCGCTCCAGAGGGTTGGACGACACAAATTTCTAGTCGTGCAAATGAGATGTTCGCACAAATGAGATGCTGGCTCCGCGGGAGGGAATAAACGCACCGAGGTTAATTATGTCTAGTGACCAGACCAGTAGCACAGGTGGCTGCAATCCGGGCCTCGATCTCCGCGTCGAAGGTCAGACCATCCAAGTACAGATGAACGGCCGCCAGTGCGGGAAAGGCGGCATTCTGACCGGTGTACGCACATACGGACTCGGCGAACTGAGCGATGGAGGGGCCCAATACGCCCGCTTCCCAGTCCATGTCTCCGAGGGTGAACGATCGTAGTTTTGGAAGAGAGAAGGATGGAGTCAGCTCTTCAGGACGATAAGTGAAGGCCGTCAAAAGAGAATCCTCGATATGGCAAAACTTGAAATCCAATGTTTGGAGAGCATGAAGGTGTCGGAGGAAGTCGATCAGGCCGTTTGTATGGAGGGATCCGTTGAAAAAATGGAATTCAAGATGCGACAGGTTGAATTTTGACCGCGCCCATAGATTGGACAGAATACGGGGCGATACGTCGTCCGCCCATATGGTCAAAGAAGCGAGGTTTGGAAAAGAGAATGCGGCGAAAAACGAGTCGGGAATATCGTGGGCATCCATCTCAATGGTCAACCGCCGGAGGTAGGTTAGTTGGCATGTGGTCTGTGGTGGCGCGATATCACCAAGGCCGTCCAAGTCATTGAAAATGGAATCCTCCACCCTCTCGCACTGCACCAGAATATCCCTCGCTTGACGAAGGCTGATAGGAATCGACATGTACAACACAGTCAACTGGCCCCACGGCAACACAGATGCCAGGATACCCATTGGTCTGCGAGGATATGTGAGATCAAGGATCCGCATCTGAGGCGCATTTTTGAATGCGACCAAGAGGGGGATAATATCGCGGTCCACATTAACGATGATTTCCAGGGAGGTAAGCATCGGAAGGTTTGGGTGGTCGAGGGCAAGCGGGCTTGGATGTGCGGACCAGATGTTGAGACGAATTTGCTTTAATCTGTGGTTTTGTTGAAATATGAGATCGAATAGCTCCTGCTCTGCACGATCGCTCGGGTACACAGGGTTCCGAGCACCGAGGTTGATGTGCAGGGGAAGTGTTCTAGACCTGGAAAGGATGATCTGCGATTGGGCCACAGCATAAACTGAGTTCTCCCGGCTGGGGAGAACGAAATGATCCCACAATCGGGGGGTGTCATGGCAAACCTGCCGCCAGCGTGCTGAGACGCGACCCAGCAGCATTGGCGCCTGTCGCAGGTCAGTGATGGAGTAGTCGGAAGCCTCGAGACTGTCGTCGCGACACGCGAGGAATATTTCCGCGAGGATTTCGGACGGAATGCGGCGTAGGGGAGAAAGGGCGCCCTTCAAAGCTGCTCCGTATTTAGTCTGCCGGCGCCGCTCGTGCTCGAGTTTCAAAAGGGAGAGTAACGTTTTTGAGATCTCTCTCTCGAGCTCTACGAGGGTGCTGAGAGTCTCGTTGAGAGCGAGTTGGATACAATGTGCTTGTGAGTCATCCAGAGGTGCGTTGCTCTGGATGAGTGGTTCAAGCTTCGGATCCATGATGTCTTGCATTCTGGATGTTTTCCAAGCGACGGCAAATCCCCGAGGGACCGACCTTGCCCGACCAGAAACCCGGATGCGACTGCGACGTGGCGGCAAGTCACAAGCGTGATGTGATGTCATCTCGAGTGGCTATCAACTCGTCTTGATCTCATCACACGGCACGGCGGCTCGAGCCGCTCACCAAACCAACGCAAAACCAACGTCCTTTTTCCTCCACGTCGACGACGGCAGATTGACAGCTACACTGGTATATCCTCCCCGCAGAGTTCGCTGTCCCACTAATCTCACAGAGCACAGAAACTACCACCTCCCGATCAAATACATTTCATCGTCTGTCATTACACTGGACTGTTTCGCTGTCGTTACCGCTGCTGCTCTCTGAGGCAACTTGGATGTCAGACTTCGTTCAATACTCTCTCGAGGTCCAGCCCAAATACCTCTCACCCACTTCAAACGGACGCCGACAATCGTCCCGGTCTTGAGAAAATTACCCTCCCTTTGCCTTGAAGAGAGCTTCCTTTAGCTCAGATAATTTTCAGTTTAGGACTGGGGCGTTGAAATCTTCGACGATAATTCACCCGTGTATGTCACCAATCTCCCGCGGAACACAGTCCTGATGCAGTCTCTGAACCAGGGACTCGTTCCTCCACGGAGGAAGAGCTATCCTCCTGCCACTGCCACCAATGGCCCTTAGAAAGTATATACTGAATTCAAGGAGCGTTTGTGAGTTTAGGGCAGCTTAACTGTATCCTGAGTCTCTCCGCAGGCTGAAAATAATTTTCTATACGCCCGCCCGTATTGACGCCTTGGAGTCTACCTATACAACTCGCAGTGGGAAGTCACCCCGCGAAGCCTTATCATCTATTCGGGTAGCTCAAACTTTGGTTGGATGTGCTGCACAATGGTGCGCGCGCTTTCGCTATGCTCGAGAGTTACTCACGAAAACCAAATAAAAAGGGAGCAAGAGTTCGCCGGTTAACCGAACAGAAAGCATATTTGTAACGTAGTTAATTACCCGCTTTCAAAGAATCAACGAGTTGATTATGGAGGATGTTGGTTAATCATCGGTTTTTTGAAGGCGGGTAAAGCAGTGGTTTAAACGATACGCGTTGGAATTCAGCTGTTGATGGCCTGACTAATTCAAATGGGCCCGGTCCGAAGCATTACCGGTATCTCGACTCCATCCAAGCGTATTACAGCCAATGATGCGTTGCACAGCGATCAACGATGCATGATGTATTTTGTCAGAATATGACGGGAACACCTACCCCAACCATCAGTCACACGATGCCTTGCGACTGGCTGATGGTTTAAAGTGAAATCATTCCCGCAACTTCACGTCTGGGTTCAACCTATTGAACTTCAAAAAAGAAGTTCAACAAGTCTGTGAGATTTCTGCCTGTTTTTGGAATGTAAAATATGATAGACTGGTCTACGACTTGGTGAAACACAGCGCACAGTGGGTTAAACGATACGCGGCGGAGGGTTCCCCGGTTCGGCTGTTGATGGCCTGACTAATTCAACCTAAACCCTAGACTAATATGCCCGGTCCGAGGCATTACCGGTATCCGAGGACGAGGCATCCAGCCTGTTCTCCGTTTTAGCCAGCGGTGGGAGCCCTATATTAGCTCCCACACCTTTCGCTTCTCACTCCTACACCAGCATGTCCATCCCACAAGTACAGAACGCGCTCCTCATCGAAGCAAAGGGCAGTCCGTTCGTCCTCGGAACATGCCCTGTCCCCACGCCCGGCCCGGGAGACCTGCTCATCAAGGTGCACGCCGCGGGACTCAATCCCGTTGATTGGAAGATCCAGGCATACGGCGTATTCGTGGAAGACTATCCTGCCGTCGTCGGAACGGATGTCGCGGGGGAGGTTGTGGCCGTCGGAGAAGGCGTGGAGGGGTGGAGCCAGGGCGATCGCGTGTGCGTTCGATTTTTACTCTCAACCTTGGAGGTATGCGGCTGACGAGGCGCGCTAGATTCTTCCAAGGGTCGTATAATGACGGGCGGTCCTGTGCGTTCCAGGAGTACACTCTGATCCCCGCTGAGATCACTGCAAAGGTACGTTTCTCCCTGTTCCGGCGATCTGCAATGATTTTACATCTGTCCAGATCCCTGACAACACAACATACGCCGAAGCTGCAGCGATCCCTGTCGCTTTCAACTGCGCCGCGATTGGCCTATTCGCGCCCATGCCCATCGGCGGAGGCCTCACCCCGCCGTTCGATGGGACGGTGGCCCATGCTGGCCAGCCCGCGTTCGTCATCGCCGGCAGTGCGTCCGTGGGGCAATACGGTGCGCACCCTCTTCAACGGCGTGTATCGTATGTACGACGAACTAATCAATGCACCTATCAGCAATTCAACTCCTCCGACTCACCGGTTTCTCGCCCATAATCACCTATGCTTCCTCCCACCACGAGGCATACCTCAAGTCGCTCGGCGCGACGCACGTCCTCGACCGCGCGCGCGTGCCGCTGACTTCCGCTTCCCTTCGCTCCGCCATCCAGGAGGCGACCGGCGCCCACTTCGACGGCCTCCCGTTCGTGTTCGACGCGGTCTGCTCTCCGCAGGCCCAGAACGCCGGGTACGAGCTGCTCGCGCGGGGCGGGACGCTCGCCACGCTCCTCAACGTTGCAGTGACGCAGGAGGAGGAGGGAAAGCGCATATTCCACGTCCTAGGCACCGTGCACCCGCCGGAGCAGCGCGCGTTCGGGCACACGCTGGTGAAGGCCCTTCCAAAACTCGTCGCGGACGGGCGCATTGCGGTGAGTCCTATGGGTTGATTCCTTTCCTTTTTCGGGCTGCGCATGGGGTGTAATCCCGAGGTCCCGCGCGTCTCTCAATGGCACGCGGGCTGGTTAAGGTTCAGGCTAATTCCTGTCTTCTTCCTCCCTCGCTTTCCTGCCTTCCCTCTTTTCATTTGTCGTTGAATTAACCGCCCGCTTATGATGTTCACATAGCCAAACCGTGTCGAATCCCTCCCCGCCGGGCTCGCCGGCATCCGCGACGGCCTCGCGCGGATGCAGCGCGGGGATGTCAGCGGAATGAAGTTGGTCGGGTCGCCTTTGGAGGGATAGGGTGGATTGAGCAAAGTTGTACATACTACATTCAGCCTGTGTATATAGAACGGGCAGGGGGAAAGTGACGATGTGACATTGCAACTGACGCAGACCGGCGTTGCACTTTTTTCAACTGACGTTTGATTGACGCAGCAGGATTGTCGTTGTGTCACAGTGGCGCAGTGTCAGCTATGCACTGACGCACGCACTCCTTGCCGCACCCAACAGCAATCCTACGTTAATTTTCCGAGCGATCGCCGCCTTACTTGTATCCCTTCCCCCAATACCCGCCTACCGCGCTTTCATTCCAGTCCATCCATCAGCCCACCGGCGGGACTCTAAGATTATCGCTTTAACCACCAACCCAATATAGTCAACCCCTCCTCTGAGGCCACCTCTGTGTCTCATTCACGGAGTCGGGAAGACGGTAGCCTCAATATCAATTTCCACGCATTAAGAAATATAGGAAGAGACACCAACGGCAACACTTATTATCAATTGTGTGACCCCAATGAAGAATGTCTATTAGACAGGATGTGCAAAAGCCGCATGGGCCGCATGCGGCTTCATGCGGTTTGGGGGCATTGTGCAAAGCCGCATCCGCAAAATTGGTTTTGGGGGGCGTCAACACCATAGTTTTCGATAGAATACATGCAATTGAGGTGTCTGGTGTAAGGTGGCTTGGTGAGAGCCGCATCAATTCACTGCGTATTTGTGATGTCATTGCTCTTCCTTCTCCTCGATCGACGATGTCGGAAGAGATTCAAATCCTGCTCGCAGCCAAAAGCTTTCATGAAGTTCTCGATGACTTGCTCGATGCCCTCGATGCTGAGTGGCTCTCGCAGGCGGATGGTCGCATGCGTCCGGGTGGAAAGATTGATCTTGCATCACTCGGCCAGACGGTATTCTTTGAACAGTTTCGGTACGTTCCATGTATGCAGTATAGTGGCTTCCATCTCAGTGTGTCGAGATTTACCTATTCAGAAGTCCAACAGCTGGTCATATGCCTTGATCTACCTGAAGAGTGTGTGTGTCCGCAGACTCGCATCTCAGTGTGTCGAGATTTCCCTATTCAGAAGTCCAACAGCTGGTCATATGCCTTGATCTACCTGGAGAGTGTGTGTGTCCGCAGACTCGGATTAAGATGCTTTCACTGCACTGTGCATGCTTTTCTGTCGCCTCGCCTATCCTACCCGACACTGCGGTGCAACGTTTCGGCTCTGAACACATGCTTATGGGTAGAATAGTTCGGTTCAAGCTATAAAATACAAAAGATTCCGTGCGGCTTTGCACAATGGCCAAAAGCCGCATGCGGCTCGTCACATCCTCTCTAATATTCCAGCGAGTTCATTCGCCTTTTGGGTACATTTATGACCTGGGTGGGTTGCAATCAGCTACTTAAACTATTCAGGGAGATCGTTGTTAAGTGCACCAAGTTTTATGGTCGATGTCTAGGTGAAAGTTTTTCTGAACCGAAGACTATTTTGTGAATAACTGAATTGAGAGTTGAACTGAGTGGTTCTCGTGCGTACCAGGACCTGCTGTGGATACACCAGAGCTCTTTCGTCCGTGAATCCTAACAAACATTTGTAGATGGTTCAGTCAGCATCAACGGACCACTGACGCAGGGTGGCTGTGCACAGACGCAGACCGGCTGGCGCAGAGCGGCGCACAGAGTTATCGAACCGTACGATTGCACTCTTCAAATTACTTGGACGCATGGACCCTTCAGGGTAGTTTGAGGACAGATGTATTGGAGCGGTTTGAGCCCTCAATCTTAAAAAAAATAATCAGAGGATGACTGAGTCAGCGACGCAGAGTGGCTGTGTCATTGACACAGCGACGGCGCAAGGCGTGAAATCACTTGAACATCACCCGGATAAAGGTCGCAACTCCAGTAGCAGAAAAAGGCTCTGACGAAATCAGTGCACAAGGAGAAAAACGGTCCTATCGGAATTGCATTAGGTTGAACCGTGGGAGCCTTCTTGAGCCATCGGGACGGAAGATAGAATGCGGCCTGACAGGGATAATTGTAACGCTATGGAGGCGTACGGCATAATCCAGGAGACCTAGGCACAAATGCCCAAGCGAAAACACCCATGCAGAGCGGCGCAGGAGTGCGCAGACTCAGCCGCCGAGGGCCCGACTCGGAGACTGACGCAGACATGTCATGCAAAGCCCGGCGCAGATTGACGCAAACGAGAGGCAGGGTTGACGCTGCAAGCGCTATAAATGGCGTTGCAAGGCAGCAAATTGACGCTGCAAAGTGACGCAGACCGGCGCTGCGACATATTTGCCCCTCTTTGTCTGACGTTGATTGACGCTGACTGACGCTGCACGGAGTTGTATTTCATGTTTTTCATGACCTCAGCGCTCACTGTCGGTATGCATTTCTATGCAATACGGAGTAAGAGTATGGGAGGGGAAGGATGGCAGTCAAGGCTATGTGACGCAGAATTGGACTGACGCAGACTGGCGTTGCATGCGTCAAACGTAAGGGCAGCGTCAAAGTCCCTTTGCCCGACTAAGACCCACATATGCTCCGCGCGTTCGATTCGAGCCCGGGTCATACTCAAAGCACACTGTCCCGCGGGAACATCCTTGCCTCTGCCCGGAACTCAACTGCGCGTGCCCCCTTCATGCGGGCAGAGTACTAGTGTTGCACATCTCATCTATCGAACGTCAGAAAGATAGGTGAGGGAGAGGCGCGGCAGTGAGAGCTGGTCGCCCCGGCAAAATGTTGGCACTCGCGCGAGAATCCAATCAACGCGACGCCGGGAAAAATAAATATTGCATGCTATCTTGACACTCGACGAACCTACTGGGGTCCCACAAGTACTCCCTTTCCAACTTTATATTCCAGCGGCAACCTTCACTCTCCTCGCGCGCGCGGTTCACGAATTCTCATCAGCGATACTCAAATTTTCCCAGCAACCAACCCTGGCATCAAAACTTACAACCGTGGGTGAGGTACCTCGTAGACGACGGCTCCGGCCACTTTGGACGAGATTTCAGATATTCACTAGTATTATGACCTACGTCATTCTCATTTAAAATGGTGAGGTGGCGGATGTGCGGAGAGGTATACACTCAGGATCAAGTTTATGCCCCATGCCTGGTACCAATATCGAAATGTTATTCAATCCAATAAATCCAAATCGAAACGGTGGAACAACGCATACGGCACACTGAAAATCACAGTGCATGCACCCAACATTCAACTCCCAATGTTTAAATCAAGTTCAGTAAATCTATGACTAGTCAGCATTGAATGGGCCTGGATTGTGAGGTGAGACAGTACCTTCATCTCTCGGCTCATATTGGCTAGTCGGCTATCGACCTGCGCAACGCTAGTCGCTTGCAATGCCCGTTCAAATAACGGTCGAGCGCCTGTCCAAAGTTCCGCTGCCCTCGCTGAATCTCCACTTTGGCTTGCAATGTCCCCGAGACGAAGCATACACTGAGCCCTCGCTTGATGTACATCCATGAACGTAAATCCATCGAATGCGATGGCGAACAGATTTTGCGCTGTGACTAGGTCTCCCTGGGACGCAAACATATCTCCCAAAAAGCGCACTGAGTTGTAGCAGGCTAACTTGTTCCGCAATTTGATCGCATACACAAAGTAGACAACTGTCCAAGTCGATGTCCAATGAAAGTCACTCTTGGTCCAGCGGCCTCCATCTCCCAATCTCTCCAGGCAATAGCTGACAGCCTGACTGTTATGTCCCCAGGAGGACTTGAGATGATGCTGCAATTTTTCTTTCGCAGTCGTAGTGTCCCCCTCTCGAAGATCCAAGTCTGCTAGTGTGCACTCGCAGGCAGTGATTCCACCTAAATAGTTGATCGTGGTATATAGTGTCTTTGCGGTCTGAAGACTTTGTTGAACCAGCGATATCGGCGCCCCGATTCGACTGTCAATCGTGCCAATGTTGAGAAGGGAGAGGGCATAGTTATTTACATCTTGTTCAGCGGAAATGTTTTCGACAAGTTGTGTATAGATGCTTCGAGCTTCAGCATTTTCAGATTTCACGCCGTGCAAGACTGCCTCACTGAGCATAAGATTGTGATCCAAAGTACCTCCGAACATGCCGCAGCGTCCCATAAGCTCTCTGGCGTCGTGGATTAGACTAATCCCACGCTTATGGTCTCCCAGAGCATAGTAGCACAAGGATTCGGTGTGCATGGCTCTTGCTTCATCATATAGGTTGCCAGATAACTTGGCATGTTTCCGTGCTCCTTCAGCATGCAGCTGGCCAGCACTGTAGTCCCCCGTCCGCCACTTGATCTGAGCAATAAGGTTCAATATTGTGGCCTGCTGATTGGTGTCTCCGCAAGATTGAGACAGTGCGAGTGATTTCTCGAGAAAGGGCATGCCGACATAAATATCATTTTTAAAATGACAATAGTAACCTCCAACGACACCGTGGAATTTTGCTAGCGGCATCATGTCATATCAGACGATCCACGTCGCGATTTCGAAGAGTATTAAAACTCACATTGAAGGACAGGATCATTCACCCGACTAAGATGGGACGTGGCTTGGGCAATCAGGAATTCAGGATTGCTGATGGGATGCTGAATTCTCGAATTGAAGAGTTCAGTGATGTACCGGACCTCCAATGTATCATCACATAGCTGAGCCAGAGCAGTCGGAATATGATCCATCAACACAAGATGAGAGAGCCCGCTAATTCGCCGGAAATCATTGAGGGACAGCGTGCATTCAATGGTCTTTCTCAGATCTGGATTGTCTGGGTGTAGTCCATGCCTAAGAACACTCTGAATGTTCCCTAGATTCGAAGACAGCGGATTTATCCTTAGAGCCATGTCATAGGATCCACGGTATTCCTGGTAAAGCTTGAGAAGTAGATGAAAATGCGTGCGGAGAGGTTGGATAAGATCGGGTGGGGGAGGGTGGTGCTGCTGCATATGTTCTCGGATCGGGACAAGTGACTTCAGTTGTTTTCTATCATCAATATAGGCCAAAGAAGTCCGCAGGAGTGCAGTTCTGCTTCCCCGAAGATCATGCAGAGGGTCATTGATTTGGGCCAGTTCGACTTCTGATAGTCCATCAGGTAGGATTGAGAGCAAACTCAAGAGATCCTTGGCACCAGTTGTCAAGCGTGGACTTGCAAGTGATATCGCGATGGACGCATCTACGCTGGATTTCCTGTCATAGCCATCCGAAAGCAAAGCAGTTCTTTCCGTCTCCCAGCGGGCCAAGACATTGGGACAACCTTCATAGTCAACCAGATGAGCGATCAAATTCACTGCCAAAGGCATGTTATCTGTAATGGAGAGAAGTTGGTTGATATCCTCGCTGGTGTGAACATTATCTGTGATAGCAGCAAATGTCTCCCGTGCCGCATCATTGGTCAAGGGGCGCAACGGCAGGATAAACGGACGAGTCCAACGGACTTTAGCCGGTCTCTCCGCCCCTCGCATTGTTATCTGCGAACAAGTCAGCAATTACGGCAGAGAAACAAATGTGGGCTGACTATCAATGCAAGATGTGGCACCTCAGTAAGCAAAGAGAGGAACTCTTCAATCCCAGCACGCGAGTCGAATATTTCCCAAGGTGTTTCCAGATTATCTAAGATCAAGAGGCACGATGATCGCATGGAAAGATACCGGACAACGGCATTTCGCAAGTCCTTCCCGGGCTTCAATCCCAGATGAGATCCAATGTTCGCTGCAAGCTCAATGCTGCTAGTGGCCGAATCGCAGGCCACAAAGAATCGGTCGTCATATTTGGCGAGAATTTGGGGATGATGCAAAGCAGCTCTCGCGAGGCTCGTCTTCCCCACCCCCCCCGCACCTAAAATTGCGATCCGGGCAGAGTCTCCCTGGCTGAGACTCTTCACAATTTCTGCAAGTTCCGATTCTCGCCCGTTGAATATCTTGGGAATTGGGGGCAGCAAGGCAAACGAGTTTGAACTGCTAAAAGCATTGGTGAGCATTGGTTCCAGGATAGAAATTACGTCCGCACTTACCTGTTCTGAGATCCACCGATCCGACGGGAGAGCTGATTGGTTGGTTCAGGTGAGTTTCTGGTATAACAAATACACATACGGATGATGTCGACCTGTCAGAATTTGGCTCATCTGAAAGGGTCGAAATGAATTCTTGCAGTTCATTGTGAAGATTTTTGGTTTTCTTCTGCAGCTCTGCGACATTATTTAGAACTTGCCAACTAGTGTCGATCTATGCAAAATGAGCCACCCGCACGAGTAGAATAGAACGCTTCACCTTGAACGCATCCAGCGCTTGCTGCAATCCTGCACGACAACTGTTGAGAAGGGTGTTCAGCTCACTTTGGCGGAAGAAGTTCTTGAGCTTGTTTCCGTCCTGTTGTGCTTCAAGAAATGTATGTATCTTGTGCAAGGTCCTGAACAATTCCCGATGAGTGTACAGTCTACTACTCCAATGAGGAAAACTCACTCGGCGAATCTCGCCATGTCGTACAGAGTTGAGGGTTGGACTGTTCCTAGGTTTTCTGACGTGAAATGGAGATTGATGATGGCGTAGAGAAGCCCGTGAACGTGTTCCATGAGCTGAACACATTCAGCCCTGTTTCTCTTCAAATTCTGGGCGGAGTCAGATTGGTCGGATACAGTATGCCATGCAGTACCTGGCACAAAGTGATTAAAGCCGCGGTAGTGCTTGAAATGGCCGGTAGGAACGGGGTGCTAGAGACATCATGAAGGTCGTTCAAGAGTGCAACTGCTGGCCCCAAACAAGCCAAGATGTTGGTCAATCTAATGTCGGTGACACTAGGGTGGTGGGGCATCCTCGCAATGGCGGGCCAAGCTCATCACGTCCGTACCTTTTAAGTATTTCCGGTCGCCCCATTAGAAGCAGCGATCCCCATTCGCATCTTGGATCTCTGATGCCTCGGGTAGGACCTTCCCATGCCTCGGAGCATCTGGGCGTGTATTACTCAAGAAATCTGAGTGACTTACCGCAGAGCAGCGTGGAAGACAACGGCCAATGAGCTCTTGTTTGATGTGCAAGCCAGCCTGCGAGCAGGGGTGTTTCAGACTCAAGGTTTCACACCGATCATGTGTTCTCTCCATGCGAGTCGTTGATCATGGGATCCAAAGAAGCGGAGTGCCCCGGGTGCCCTGCGTATTATCCCCAATCAGCGAACTGGGGTGAGCAGCGGCGTGTGATAATGCTCGCAGGACGGATACATGCAGTAGACAGTGGGCGTAGCATGGGCAGACCGCGTGGGGATGTAACGGCATATATCATTACACTGTGTCGATATATCCCAAAGAAAAAATGGTCGAGCTGGAGGACGCAGGCACTGGTGGCGGCAACCTACCTTCAGGTTGCTGAGTGACTTTAAACAACGTACAAGCAATATATATTACCGGGAGGACCCTTCGGTCATCACTGTAAAATTCGGAACAAAAATTGAACACGTCGCTGGATGCCCTTCATCAGGGAACTCATGAATTTTAGATGGGATCCGACCGATGGCTCGCTGGGCCCTGCTATAAAGGGATGCCTGATTGAGTTAATTATGTGAACTAACTTAGCCTGCCAACGTTAACTTAGCCGAACTCAAGGCAGGGCGAGTTGATTTCACAAGTCACGTAAAGTGAAAGTACCGGGTAAGTGCATTTAAGTAATTTTAAGTTGGATTAATTTACGCAAAGTTCGTTTAAAATAGCCATCCTTTGCGCCGTTCTGCGTCCTGCACTACGACGGCATGCCCAGGCCCCACTAGCGACTTCATTATGTTAGCTACTACCGCACCCGACTTTCAGTAATATATTAGCTTCTATTCATTTGATTCCGTCCTGCGGAGAGTCGGGGTCCTTGGCCTTCTGTAAATAATAAGCCAGTCGACTACCGACGTTTGTTATACGTATTCATGTTGCCGTCATTCTACTCCGAGCTCGTCCGACTCGGAGAAAAAATGCACAACGTTCAGATTCAAATGCTCTGTGCCGAGGCGTACAGAGTGCGGTCCTTAAAACGTTGGAGATGAAACTCCAATTGTAGATCCATTGAAATCCCAAGAAGATCACCGAGAGCGCGGCTGAAAATGATTGAGCGGGGTCGGAAGGAAGACGAGAAAGACAGAGAAAACTCGAGACTGACTCGGGCCGAGGCGAACGGGCTGTTTCTGCAAAATTTCAATGGTTAGGCATGGCAACGCGTCACTTGAAGCAGAGGTGGACCGTCTGCCACCGGCTCGGTATAATCGCAAATGCACCTGTCTATCCGTACAAGTTATAGAGGAGCATGAATGCTGCGAGGTCTTCCTCGATTGGAGCACGCCACAAACCCAAGAGGCACTTGTCTAAATTTCCAGTAGCTAGTCGGAAGGGAGGGTCTGAGCGCATTATACCGAAGTGAAAGGGAAAGGAATCATCGATCGCAGTATGATTCCGGATTACACCGGCGGCTTCTGCCAAAGCACTGTAGGAAGTAGAAACACTCCATAGGAGTGCCCGATAGCACTCCAATGGAGTGCTATTCAGCCCCGAAAGCACTCCTGCGAAGTGCTTTGAAGCACTCAGCCTGAGTGCTTTGGTGCAAAAAACCTACTATTAGGGAGTGCCCAAGGCACTCCACGGGAGTGTTTTAGAACACTACGGAGGAGTGCTTCGAGGCACTCGGCAGTAGCGTCAATACACTACTATTGAGTACTTCCATAGCAGTGCCCGTATATTGCAGAAAACCATATATATTCAATAGGGTCGTTCAGAGTAGCCCATTTCGCGCTCATTTCGACTTCATTTCGATCTCATGTCGTTTCTATTTCACACTGCCCGAACTGGCCGAATCCGACCCGAATCGAAATGGGTGCAGGCCTCATTTCGGCATCTATTCCGCATATCAATCGGAGTTTGAACACAAATCCGGAATCGTGACGACCGTTTCTAGGGCCTCGTCATCCTCTTGTCCGCTATGACCACGAAGGCCGCTCTCGAGGCCAAGCTCAAGGCCCTGAGGAACGGTAAAAGCAAGGCCGGCACGAAAGCTCCGACCAAGAAAAAGGAGAACAAGAAGCCGGCAGCTTCTCCGAAGAAGCTAAGAAAAGCGCCGAGCGTGCGGTGCGTGTCATGCCGTTGTGGACCCACAACTGATTCTGACGAATATCCCTGCGATATTAGGTGGGCTCAAAGGAAATATCACCATCTGACTGATGACCTCCTCACACGCATCGAGCAGAGCGCTCAGTAGTTGGCCTGGGCGCCGGAACAAGGGCACAAGAGTCCCGTCAACCATCAACCAACCGTTCCTCCATGCTGGACATGAAACCTCACCAACCCACTGTTTGGCTGTCTCCTTTGCCTCCCGACTCGCCCACTGCACGGATGCGGCCCGGAACCGCTCCGAACAGGTCGCCTTGATCACCCGCGTGGTAACAAGATGAATGGTTCCAAACCCAACTCCGAATTGAAGGGCTACCTTCATCGTACTGGCTGCATTGCCGTAATGTCCGAAACGATAGAGCGCAATAACTAGCTGCTGGGCTACCGGCATCTGGGGATTGTTGGAATTATTCTGGAAAACATCGTCGTCCTTGATCGCTGCCAGAAGGTCATCAAAGCAGGCGGGGTCGATGCGCAGATAAGAGCGAAAAATATCTGGAAAGTCGGTTTTGTAGTCGGTGAGAAGTAGAGTCAAGAGATCATCGGTCTTCGGGATATCCCTGCGATCCGCGAGGTAGCGCTGAGAGTACAAGTCTCCCATAGATTCAACATAACGCTCTGCCGGGGTAGGTTCATCGTCGCTCCCAGAGGATGAGGAGGAGGAGGAGCTCCACGAGGAAGAGGACGAGGACGAAGAGGATTCCGAGTCATCAGATTCGTCTCCATCATCCCAGGCCTCGGCCTCTACATTTGCAATGAGATCGACCAGGAAAGCCTGGTAGAGTGCGTCTGCAGCTTGTTGTCGCGGCGTTCGAGTTGGCATAGCTAAGGATGATAAGTGGACACATAGAGAATAGGATAGGAGCACGCACATGGAATAGAGACGTAGATTGAGCAGATTATGCTCGTCTCGCAAGGGCAGTACTAGTTAAAGAAATATTGTTTTACGGACCCGTTACGGACGCTAAGAAGTAAATGATCTTGCTCGGACGTCCGCAGGTCTGCGGAGGCGGGCGCAATTAGATGCTGCGGGCGTACTGACTGTCCAGTTCAGTGCTGCAACAGTTGTATTGGCGATGATTGAGCAGTCGCATTAAGCCTGCGGCTGAACGGTAACGTTACTGTGCTAAGGTGGCGGGGACTAAACAATCACCGACAAGGCAAACCGCGGCCGTTTGATGGCTGCGCATGTCGAGCTTGCCGTTTGTGCCGAAATCTCATTTGAGGCTCATTTCGCCCTCATGATCAAAGTTGAATCTCATTTCGAGTTCTGGACTTGTGAAATAGAAACGAAATTAGATCGAAATGAAGTCGAAATGAGCGCGAAATGGGCTACTCTGAACGACGCCCTACATACACAAAATGCCGACCATACCAACTGGTACTATCCAACGTACTGTTCCACGGAAGTAGCAACAAGCTCGGCCAAAATGCGAAGTAGAAGCGCCAACATCAGCCGTGTTTGGAAGGAATAGGGAACAAGAGACATACAGGAAGTAAAGATACACCGTGCATGCCAAAGGAGCGACCGAACTCGCAATCCACGTACGCGCGAGGTGGAAGTGGAAGTCGGAGGACGAAGAAGATATTCATCGGCTCGGTGCTGAAATGACGCAATATAAGGTACATACCTTGCATTTGAAAGTCACTCCCAGGGTCGACACGTCAGCTCCGTCCTGGGGGAAATGAGCAAATGAAAGAGGAAGGTGAGAAAGAGCCGATGACTGGCCGCGCTAAACGTACCTTCTCCCGATGGCTCCATGCGCTGCGCCGACAGCACAAGCGCCGTGGGCGCACGAGCGAGTCTGCGGTGAAGCCGCGTAGCGAAGAGGCGGGGACAGCGGGCGGCCAGGCGGCCAGTCGCCAGTCGCGAGGAGAGAGTGAGCTGTAGGCGACGGTAAAGGGGTACGACATGGAACAACAGAATGCAAAAACTTACATAAAGTCATCACTCCACTCGAGCGCATACGTATGGAACGCGTCGTCATAGGCGCACTATCTTCCGGCTTTAAGTCTCTGTAACCGTGGTGGGGAACGTCGCGAGGCCCCAGTTGAGCAGAAGCGCACGTAGTTGATGTGCCTGCGGGAATTTAACGGCGTTAGCGAGTGCGAAGACGAGAGTCGAGAGGGAGAGGGAGAGCGAGCAGCGGCGAGAGGTGGGCCTAAGCGAGGGGTGAAAACCATACAGTGAAGGAAGGAGGGGAACAAAGCAGGGGAGGACAAGGGTGGAGGGATAAATGGATAGATAAGGAACGACGACTCGGACGAGCCTGCCGCAAAGGAGCACGACATAGCTCAATAGAATCGAGCAAGAGGCGAAGGAAAAGGAGAGGAAGGAAGGAAAGAAGGAGAAAGACAACACACTGCTTCGGATAGCAGGCCCGCTTCCGCGCGCGTCCATGATGTCAATTTCACCGATAGAAAAACGGTTAGCATCAGCATCGTGCATGTGAGGAAAAGGCGACGCGGAAACGAGAAGGACTAGGAGAGGGAGGAGGGAGGGAGGGATTTATGTGTGTGCAGTATCCTGCGTGCACAGAAGAGGAATCGTCGCCTGCGCGGCCGCGGCGCACGAGCACGGTACCCTACTATCGTGAGCGGCGAGCATCATCTCAGGAGCGGGCTAGAGCAGGGGGAGGGGCCGGAGCTGGTGCAGAGGGTGACATGATGATGCAGTAACGGGGAGAGCACGAGTGCAATCAAGGCGCCCGGGCGATGAACAATAGGATGGGGTGAGTGGAGACCGGGGCCGAGACAGGGCAAGGAGATGACAGGAAGGAGGGGGCAAGGGCGGCCAGATGTGCATTATAAATGTACGTGCCTTGTCACCATCCACTGCGCGCCTCGCACTCCTCCAGTTGCGACGTGTGCGACAAATACAAGCTCCTCCTCCGTTCGTTAGTGCGGTGTCCACGTGGGCGCGCTCCATTTAGACCCTCGTAACAGCCCTGGACATGGTGCAGAGTTAGTCAAAGTGGAAGAGATGAAGGAAAGGGGAGGCATCGGGAGCGCGTGCGGATGGATGATGTAAATGCCAATGAGCAAAGCTGCGGAACCCCGGTGGGAGCATCGACGCAGGCATCGCTCATTGGGCAATGAGGGCAGAAATGGGCAAAAGAGGAAGGAGCGAGGAGAAGGAAGATAACCAAAGGCCAGCCGCACTAACTTCATCAGGTCTGCACAGTAGCCTGACTTCCAAACGAGTCTGAAGTGGTGAAAGTGGACATGGGGGATAATATCCGAGAGCGCTACGATGAGAATATGCGAAAGTGTTAGTGCAGAAACCTTGAAAGCACAATGAAACCTAGCAAGAATGTTGGCGGTGACAAACGAGTGACCCGTGGGTATTCCGACGCGATCTTTGGGGTCCAAAGCACAAAATGGAACTAGGAGAAGTGTATTTGAGGGTTGAATAGGCCTTGAAAGACGTAGGAAGAGACTTACACGCCCTTGTTGGTGAAAGTCGTGCTTTGCCGATTACGGAGCTGGGGCTGGTAAAGAGGGGTCAAAAAGCAGGGAAAGTATGAAGTATGGATGTACTGACCTGCTGAGACACACTTGAGGCCCCGATGAGGACGTTGCGGCGGTCGGCGAACGCGACAGTGGAGGGAAAGAGAAAGGAGCGACGCACACGTGATCGATAAATATCAACAAACAAGGCCGTTGGCGTGTTTCAAACAGCGGCCTCGGTGGCCTCAAGACTTATGCAGGTATAGTTTCGTATCTTGAGCGACTCAGTTAGGCTGCCATTGCATCCGAGAATCTCCCCGGAATTTTTCAAGCAATAGATCAACATAATTCTGTGCAATTAAAACTACAATGCGGTGTTTTTCGATACAAAGCAGAAGTTAACGTACCTGAAAACGGAAACAAGTGGAATTTAACGGGCGGGAATGGAGCGTTCAGGGATGCGGGAAGAGGGATCCCGGTACGTCGGTACACAAAGACAAGCGTAGAGCCAGACTGGACGACGACGCAGGCTGAGAACAGAGACGCAAGCTAGCAATAATGAGTAAGGAACGTTCAACTGAGTAAAGAATCAGAGCAATTTTCAGGTCTGAAGGAAGGCGTCAGGAATATATAACAGGAAATGAAGCGAGGATACATACTTACTTTGCGACTCGCGGATCTAGTATCGTGATTGTGGGAGGAAGTGTTGGTTTCTTCTCTTTTGCCTGCGACGTTTTACTCGATCGGGGTTTCGTTTTCGCCACCGGTTGATATAAAGTTAGTGAAGCACGGATACAAGAAGACTCCGTACTGCGGGTCATTAAGTGTGATTTTTTCACACTTCTCCTTGCGACGACTATAAACAAGTTTTTTTCCACCTCCCACTAAAAACCTCGTTTGTTTATGGTCTGACTACGGGAGACTACGATGACTCGGAACTGGTGATGCAACTGTAGTATGTTCATGGGGTGGGCTTGCGATCCTGAAAAAGGTGTCTCGAGAGTCAGGACTATCTTCAGCATTCGGGTCGATGTCATTTAAAATGTCGCCGAAATCACTGCTTTCCAACGGAATGGCGAATGCGCTTCAAAGGGTGTCTCGAGATCCTCTGTGATGAGGGAGGCGGCGACGTAAGGAATTAGGACATAGTCAACAAAGTCCAGGGGAGATATGAGTTCGGAGTTTTTGTCGGGTTTGTCTCATGGGCGAGGTGTATTGAGAAGTGAAGCAACGGTCTGATAAAGAGTGTTCCAGTGAGCATCTTGTCTATGGTGGTCATAATAATCACTTGACCCTTGGGGCCAAAGCTGGAAAGAGGTAAGGATTCAGGGTACGGCCCAGGTAACTCACTATCCGCAGCGCTTCATTCGTTCAGCCGCATCGGAGAAAGAACCCACGGCAGCATGAGAAAATCCACGAACCTTGTATTTAATAGCGTCCAAAAAAGCAAGCCAAACCGGGCAGCTCTCAAGCTCGCGCTCGCTACTGTCGCATGTGAGGGTTATAACAAGATCTGTGAGCGCCAAGACTTGCTCCGGAATTTCATTGAAGTCGATTTCCACTGGTTTGAGCTAAGGTGCACAGCTTGAGACGGCGATTCAAGGCAGAAATGGCTCGACAGATTTGTCGTGTGAGTATGGTCGAGGCAACAACTTCAGCATAGTGATACTGGCGTGCACGCTTGCGGAGCAACTTTCCGCATATCGGCTTGCAATGGCATATTTTTTTCTTTTCCTTAGATTTACTGGAATTAGAGGGCGGGGGCATTGTAGTGGGAAGAATAAGTAGGCTATTACTGCCAGATAAATGAGCCATTCGGGACAATGAAATCTGGGCATGAAGACTTACGGGTGAGAAAGTTGTATGAAAGAAACAGATGGAGACAAATATTGGCTCAAGTGGACTGATTAAATCAATAAAGAACCCAAATGTATGGAACCGGGCTCCCAAGCAGCGCAGAGAGATCGGCGTCGCAAAGGTACCATCAGAACACGGGAAACTGTGGACGGATGGAGAGACAAGCTTCAGATCAGAGCCTATTTGGTGTGGGAAGCTGGGCGTGGACGATGAGATGTCCGCAGGTGTGACCTGAGCCGGATGCGAGCTAGAAAATGTGTCGTTGCCGGAGCTATGTAGTCTCGTTACCAGCCTGCCTATGAATGGCAAAAATGTGGCAAGCACTTTGCCGTAGGCAGACTGGTACAACTCGGGACAAACAGTTGACGCGCGCGGGGAGTTGGAAATTTTGGGTGGTGCCGATCGCGGCCGATCACAGGATCATCAAATCCCCATCATTTCTCAACTAACTTTGGCCATTCATAACATTCATACCAGGCTCTTTGAGCATAAATTGAGGAGACAGAATTCAAGTAATACCTTCTGAGAGAAAATCATCTGTTGTAACTTTGACTATCCGAGCTCATTTGAAGCCAGAGCAAGGGCCATCAGAAATTTTCAAACTCCTCGCGCGCCTCGTTTGTTTGGCCCGAGTTGTACCAGTCTGCCTACGGCAACGTGCTCGCCACATTTGTTGCTCTTCGTAGGCAGACTGCGTTACGAGTCTAGGAGCTATGGTGGTCGGGCTGGTTAAGACGTGATTGGGACGTGATGGCAAACAAACAGGGCCAAGCTCGGCAAATTCCGTACTCCAGTGAGAGATTTTTGGGGTCGGGGCGCATTTGGGGAGGGTTTAGGACCCATGAAGTGCACGGAGTGCCTGGAGAGCACTCAGCCGGAGTGCCTCAAAAAGCACTCCCAATTGATACCCCTATTTGGAGTGCCTTTTTCGCGTAATAAGTGCTTACGCACTTCATGTGAGTGCGACTTCCCACAGTGAAAGTGTGCCAGGGGGATGGTATACTTGAAGCAGATGCGGACCGTCCGCCACCGGGTGTGGACATGGTAGGAAACACACCTGAATGCAAAGTATTGCAGAGGATCCAAGGAGACGCGAGCGACATTGGAACAAGGGACTGAGGACCAGTAAAAACCAGGATATTCTCTGATGCGCGAGTGTAAAGCACAAAAAAGCGAGAGCAAAAGGAATCAATGAATCGTCACGGTCCCATGACTCGGGCCCGAATCGAACGGGTGCCTGCCGCGTAGCATGTTGGTCCTCTCGTAAGTTTAGCGGACGCGAACCCCTTCGCCACCGAGCCGTTGCCACCTCAAAATGCAGCCCGAATAAATTCCGAATATCCAGGCCAGGGCGTCAGGGACATGAGAACGAGAGCAAAAAGAGCGTGAGACCGCTCGGCACCCCCTCGGCATGTCCTCGGCATCATCGCACGTGCCTTCGTATTGACCTCACTCCGCTTTCCTCTTCCCCGCCTCCTCAAATCCTCTAGCTTCCACTCCAGTCTACACTCGCAACCCACTCTACGTTCGACGCAATAGCCGACCCCCCGCATTGGACTACGTCCTCAAGTTCATCATCAGTGCGGCCTCTCATTCTTCTGTCGGCAAAGAAGAGGGAGCTAAGGGATGGGATGGGTGGGATTAGGCGACGCAGCGGTGGGCAAGTCGTCGCTACTCGTGCGGCTCCCGGACCAGCGATTGCTCGCCAATTGTTCCTCCCTCGGAGGACTGGCATGGCGTGGCGTATTACAGGCGTAGTGACGCACGCACGGGTCGGCGTCGAATTCAGGTCACAGCTGCCCATGCTGCCCGACGCGGAGGGTATGGTCGTCAAGCTGCAGTGCTGGGCCACGGCGGGCGTGGAGAGCTTTCGCAGTATCCTGGTCTTATCACGAGGCTGCTGATACGTTTGGCTCTTCCTTCCTTCGTGCTCCCTTTCCTTGTACTTCCTTCCACCTACGTCCTTCCTCCATTCTCTTTCCCTGCCGCATCTCACGCGTGCGCGAACGCTGAAACTTCCACACAGGCTGTGCTCGACTACGACGTCACCTCGCGGCGCTCCTTCGACAACGTGCGCACCTGGCTCGCGGACGTGCGCGCACGCACGGACGCGCACGTCAGCTGTATTGTGGTTGGGAAGAAGGTCGATCTGTGCGAGAGGGATGGTGCGTGATCGTATTTTCCTTCTTGTTATTGTGTCTGCGTGTGGAGTGGCGTGGAGGTCTCGTCTTGCGTTCTGGTGAAGAGTGCCCGTCTTGCATCTGGGGTGTGCCGCGGGGACTATGTCACTATGCTGAGCGCCGTGCTCCGCGGCCACAGGCAGACTGCGTCGTGTACCGGTCGTGGTGCCCGTCCCAAGGCTGCCTTGTCTCTCCGAGCGCGCATGTATGCATGCATGCCCTCAAGCATCGCGCATATGCATGCTTCAGCCCCCGCGCGGCCGCAGCTGCCTCATCCGCCCGCGCACGCGCCCCGCTCCTCTCTCTGCTCGTCCGGCGAGGATGCGTCGGGTAGAGCCAGGGCCTCCTCTTCGCCGAGGCGAGCGCCAAGAACGGCGCGGGCGTCGAAGACACGTTCGTGCGCACGGCGGAAAGTGTGTTAGAGAAGGTGAGGCGGGGGGCGTTTGATGATAGGGTGCGTGTGGTCCATTCTACAAGTAGTACAACCCGGCTTCTCCCGTCGTCTTCCCGCGGCGCTGTCCTCTCTCTGCCTCCCCTGCGCGCTCCCGTACCATCCGCGCTTTTGCCTTCCTTCCTGGGATCTGTCCTCCCCTGCGGCTTCCGCTTCCTCTCCCTCCCCTCCCTCCCTTTCTTGTTCCTTCCTCTGTATGCACCTCCCCGTTGATGACCTATGCTTCCGGCTTCACAGTCCCCCGGCGTGAAGCTCTCCAGACCCGGCGCGGCGCTCCCCGCGCCAGCAGGTGGGTGAGGGGCAGTGTTGTTCTTAGGGCGCCTCGCTGCGCGCGCCGTGTCCCGAGATTCCACGCCCCTCGATCTCCGGCCTTCTCCCACTGTGTACTTTCCTCAGACTCCCCCGTACTGTAGTACATACCTTGCACATCCGATGTCTCCGCCTCCCGTCTCTACGCCCGCTCCCGACCCCCCGCGATTCGATACTCGCTACACACCTTCAATACACCTTGGATACCTGACAACCTCAGCCCCGATATCCTCCCGCGCAAGTCGAAATCCCCGCCCGTCCTGTCTCGCTGCCGCCGCTTGACGCGCAGTGCGCCGAAGTGCGTGCGTGGGGAATTACTTTTGTGGCATTGGGATGTCTTGATTTGGACAGCCTTGCAACAGCCTTGGCGGCGGGCCCGTGCGGGCGTTTGCACGCGGAGGGGCTCTTACATGGCCGATGGCGGCGTGGGGCGCGGGGATACGGGTACGGATCGGGGTACGCGGGAGCCGCCGGGGGCAGGAAGGGGTTCTTACGCGACGGGCAGGATACACGGATGCGGAGGCAGATTCGGAGGCAGCGGGTTTGACACACGGAGGGGCTCTTACGCGGCGGGTATTCGGAGTCAAGATGCGTTGACAGACACGGACGGCCACGGGCGTGGGCGTGGGCGTAGATGCGGGCTTGTTTGGCGTAGACTCCAGCGCGGACCCCGGGACGGATGGATTCGCGTCTGTAGCTCTGCCGCGCGCCCTGGGGTACGCCAGACTTGTGCTGGATCTCGCTCGCTGCTGCTGCTATATGTAGGTAGATGATCCCCGCCTGTGTCCACTATCTGACTCCCTTTATTCTATGTATCGATCGTGTCTCACTCGTTGGCGCACCGAATAGCTTATGGCTATGTACTGATCCACGGCGACCTTGAGTTGCTCGAGGTTTCGGCGGAAGACCTAACGATGCAGTAATTCGGCCGGACTCGTGCTAAATTTATAGCTGACGCTAGCTCGCGCTTACTCGGAACATACCCTCATCATCGGGACTGCTTTTGGGAATTCGCCGCTCCACTAACTTTATCTACTCATTTCTTTCTAAAAAAGGGCTCTGCTCACAGATGGTCCGACAACAACAACAGCAACAATGGCGGACGATCTCTCCAGCGGTGCATCCAGCGTAGCCTCTCCAGCCGCATAACATTCTCCCGCGCTGGTCGCTGACTGGTGACGAGTTCAAGATAGGCAAGCTCCCCCGCGATGATTCAGCTTCAGCGGGTGGAATTCACCGCAATTGGGATGCCCAAACTACTTGGATATTGGGTATGCCTCTCCCTCAGCATCGGGCGCGATTCGGATTTCAGCAGCGCATTTCTCAAGTCTGGCCAATTCTACACCCCCTGCTCCGAAACGACGACTCCCGCTTCCTTGAATATTTGGATCTCACTTCGTCGCCTTGGATCCCGCGCTGCTACAAGTGATCTCTGGGCATAGGACTCCCTTAGGACCTCCATGATATATTATGCCTTTGCGAGCAGAAGCGCGCTGTATCAATACTTCAATCTGACCCCCCTCATCAGACTGCGCAGATGGTGCCCGGGTCTGAGGCTTAAATCGAGGACGCTGGTCTGACTGGTTCTGTCAAGTTGGACTTCAACAGATGGAGAATATTTCAATCCATGGGCTCGAGACTATCGAGGCGCGCGAGGCTTCCTAAAGCCAGCCATCGGACTAAGGTACCCGAATTCCCTCCGGATAAGGCCACTCCTCTGAGTCCTCGATGCTTGCTTTCTTAGCGGTATTGTCCCTCCATTCACTGCCGGCTGGGAAAATCAAGGAGGGGGAGTCCTATTCTGCGGTCTATGTTACCAGGTGTGCATGGCATTCAATTGTTAATCTGTCGTCTCCTTAATCTCAACTTCGGGTGCCCAGCCTCCGGATATATTTAAGTGTCATTGTATCGGTAACATTCAATAGGTAAGAAAATTCCTTGGAGAGAGTGTAACTATGGTTCTAATAAGTAGATCGTTCTGCCGGACCATAATTTAACGACTCAAACTGTCCTCTCGCTGACACAGACTAACTCGGGATTTCATTCGTGGAACCACTTCCCCCGATATCTGCCATCGGTATTTCTTCCGGGCCACTGGAAGACGTATGCCCTGGATCAGATGCTGTCTCATCTTGAGCCTCGATGTCTGTTCCATCTTCTTTGGTGTGCTCTTCGGGGAAGTCGCAGTGGCGCTGCCGAGCCTAGGACACGAACCCAGCGGAAGCCGTGCCCGGGCGCCCGCCTTCATCTTCGAAAGCAGGAAAGTCCTCGCGGAGATTACGCTTCAATTGATCGCCCCCCAAGATCTTATGCGCGAATCCAAGGGCCGATAGTGGCCGGCTCCCTGCATGAAATATGAGCGGTATGTTGGAAACAAGGATGGAAACCAGCGCGCACCAAGGAGGAAATACAGGATGGTAGCCCCGAACATCAAGGCGAATGCACCGTTGACCAATGTCCACAGACCACTCACGGTTGCGAGCCCTCTTGGCGGCGAATCCGTGAGATAATCTTGCAGGAACCTAGTCGGGTGAATTGGAGATTGCACAAAACACACTTGGCCGATTTGAGGCTCGGTTTTGTTAGCAACGGGGTACGGTTGTGCAGTGTTGATCTTGGCACTGAGGAAAGGGTACAGTGGCTGCAACAGAATATCTTAGCATGACGCACAAAAAAGCCTCGCAAAACTCACGGTCAGGGATCCGAGAATACCTGTAGTGCGATCTGACATGACGTGTCGCAAAGTCCATGTCAGCGTCGCCAGGAGATCCGCCCCCCTGAGGAGAAGGATTGGATTGGTGAACCGCACAATCTGAGAGGTATGTCCCCTCCCAGGTGCAATATATATGGCACTCGCGGGATAGTCGGATGGAAGAGCGGTGAAATTGACGGAAATGGTGACGTTGTTAATATCCTCCCATGGGGCAGGTTCTGTCGCTCCCACAAGTCAGACGCGAACTTTACATAATAAGGTGGAGCTCCAATCAATTGATCGAGGCAATCAACAGACTACGACATGCGAGGTACGAGCTACTTCGTCTGTAGCGTCTGTCTATGAGAGACTAGTCCCGGGCGGCTCCTCAGGTAAGTAGCCTCGTACCTTGCTCGTACCAGGCAGATCGCAGGAAGACTTGTGCAGTGTATCCAGAAATTTGAGTCATGAGCTCGTCGTTTTAGGAAGTGCAAAAGCGCAAGGAGCAAAGCCGCTGATTGGCCGCTGAGCTATGATCAAGCTACTTATGATAACTTGATAAGGCAAGTCGCGACCGGAATTTGCCGTAACGTGACAGGACGCCAAGATCATAATTCCCGCTACCTTTAGGTACGGGTCTTACAGCGCCTGATTTTTCAGGATTGCAGAGCCATCACATTTTTGCCATATAAGGTATTCTGCTTGGTCATTATTGGTGTGTAAGCGGGCGCGTTGCCGTGAGATGTTTCCAGAAGTTTCGATGTCGGACTGTTTCAACGTCCACTCGACGTCCAGCCTCTTTCTCTTCGTCCACCATGCCCCCTTCCGCTACCCTCTGCAATGTGCTGCTATCTACCACTTTCGGCCGTGATTTTGAAAGACTCTCTTGACTGGCCCAAAACCAGCAACACAAGCGGACAGACTTAGAATGCTTCTGCAGACGTTGATCTCGTTATACCAAACGCTCCAAAAAAAGAAAAAAAAAAAAAAAAAAAAAAAACTCTCTTCTCTGGACTGGGTTCTGACATCTGGTCTCCGTCCTCTCAATTGTGTGTCTGGTCCCTATCTGGTCCCCTCCTCAATTTACCATATCACTGTCTGTTCCCTACATGCGGAGTTGTTTCATGTGTCTTCCCTCCCATTCAACTTGATCTTGGGGCGTAAGTGGCTTCTAATTTGCCGTGAAGCACCCCCAACTTGTTGTTTTTTTCTCTTATCCGGTATACTTGGCTGTCGGCGACCACAACAAGGTATACTTATTCAGTTTCGTGTGCAACATCCTGTTTTTATTCGTTTTCAGCCCCTGTCCAGCCCTTCGTGGTCCATCCTTAAATGGATGTTGATACATATCGATATCCTTCGCCGCATTTGGGAATGTCCGGTATGTCCTTTATTTCTCCAGGCCGAATACTCTTCTTATCATCCAGTCAGTCCCTGATACTCTCAGATTCCGTGACTCATCGGTCGATGGACATTGTCCGCCACTTTTCGGCAGAATCATTGGTACACATCTATTATCTTTCATATTCCAGTCCCTTACTCACCTTGAATCAGACAGTGTCCCGAACTTCTCCGTAGCCTCATCCTCTCGGATTACTGTTCCATCTCATCCTTCTACAATCTCAATTAACATTTTGCGAGATATTTTTCTTGGAAACCATTCTACGCGTTTACGCATACTATTTTCCACGGTGATCAATCCACGACAAAAATTGTTCTCGAACTGCATGCTGTTCCCCATAATGATATAAATTTAATTGAATGCCACCGGGCTCTGCTCCATCTTATTTCAGGCGCTTGCACCAACTACGCCGCTGATGCTTCTTCAAGTCCTCAGCTGCACTGATAGCCGCTGCAGCGTGCAACATGTCGTTGTATACTAGTCCAGGATTTCTTCTCCTGCGGATATCTCTCCAAGCTATTCTTGAGATTATTCTCCACGCTGATCACAATCAAATTTTAGCTGAACATCTCGCACATATGGTGGCCGCCTTGACCATATCAATTGCAGCCTGTCGCAATGTCTGCTTTAGATTAAGATAAGTACTTGCTTTGGTTGGGAAAGTGTTGAATATGATATCACCTTGTGATACAAAACACGGGTCATCTACATTTGTAGTTAATTTCTTTGATCCCTTTGAAAGTCGTTGCCGATTTGTGCTACTTCTCTTACACCTTTGTACCAGATCAATATACTATGGAAAGCCATGATGGAGCAGATTTGTACCGAAATAACAAAGCATATTGTATCCGGACAGCGTGCAGAACCCTCTGACTCGCGCGAGCCGACTACCATGTCCCCGAATCTGGCAATGCTAGCAGATGTCTGTGATGAAAGGTGAACTTCATCCGGACCTTCAAGTACATATTCTAAGCGCAGTAATTAGGAGCAGATCGGGTAGCGGGCCTTGCCGCTCGTCGGCCTTACCCGCTTTATTTGATCTGAGACATACCTCACGTGGCTCTTATCAGACTCTTTTCTGCTCTCTCTTCTGCTCGCAGGTCGCTTCATCCCTCGCGCACAACAGGACCGATGATAGTCCCAATACAGGTCGGATCCCAAAGTCCGGACAAAATTTCCGAAAATTTTGACCAAAAAAAAACCAAAAGTGACCGCCTTGCCGAAAACCCAATTTCTGCGGTCTCAGAAAGTGTGGGAAAATCTGAAAAGTCCGGACAAAAGTCAAATTCAGGCCGATTTTCCGGATCCGACCTATTTTGGGGTTATCATCGGTCCTCGCACAACTTGATCTGAGACATACCTCACGTGGCTCTTATCGCACTCTTTTCTGCTCTCTTTTCTGCCTCTCGCACAGTCTCAGGAATCGTCACCATGCGCAAGCCAACTTTCGACTTGAAATCCAAGGGCTGCTCCGAATTGAAGAACTTCTCGATCCCGTTCGCGGTTAAGGACTCCATCATCCCTTCGTTGAAATGGTTGCGATGTTGCGACAAAATGTGCAAGGTCAGGTGCTGAAGGCGTTGGGCGTCCGTGAGTGGTCGGACTGGAAAAGGGAGGACCTGAGGGTGAGCCGCGAATTGTCTTCTCATTTTCTTCAAACATCTCGAACGCTCTTGGCAGGAAGCGTCGTCGAAAGACCGCCAAAGTCGGAAGCAGCGACTCATCCAAGAGTCTCCGGGAATTCTCACTGGGCCACACGGTGCCAAATTGAAGGATAAGGGCTGGTTACCCTTGTATATCCTGTCGGCAACGATTTCTGCGGCCGAGATAACACTTGCGGCAACGAGAATGAGGACGAAACACCGCACTGTGCCAGGCCTTGCCGATCTAACCATCGCTATCATCCTCTGGCGCCACGACACGGCTCCGCTGCAAGCCCTATCCGTTTTCAATAACCATCTCGATGCCGACGCGAAATTTTCGAGCTTTGTCGTCGACGGCGAATCCACCAGCAGGTCAAATAAATGGGCCGTGGGAGAGATGGGCAAAGGATTCGCGTCGACGTGCCAGTTCTTTGTCGAAGCGGTGGAGAAATTTTTGACAGCCCAAAAGTCCAAGGACGGACCGCCGGAAGCGTCCAAGCATGCGCAGCCGGCGATGGCTCAAACTGATAAGCAGAGAGTGCGCAAGTCTCCGAAGGACGACGCAGGAGTGTCGTTTCGGATGGGTCATCAAATCGGTACCTTCCATTGGATCAAAAAGCCCCCGAAACTTCGGGTCGTCCAAGACGATCTTACTCCTTTCACCGTCGAAGAGTATCTCCGGCACCAAGGTGCGTGTTTCATTCAAATGGTAAAATAAGCACCAACCGTCACGGCCAGCCGCCGAAGAGGACGAGGACGAGGACGAGGAGGAATCGGTTGACCTATCCGAAGATGATGATGAAGGTACGCTCCCGTTATCCATTCCTCAAATGAATTGCCTCAAAACACTATACCAGTCTCCGAAGACGATAAAGATCCCCCTGCCGCTGTACATAGACCCCGTCCCGTGGTACTCCCACTCCGTGACGCTCAAAAGGAGCGAAAAGCTGCTGACGCTTTTCTGCGAGGAGTAGGAGCGCGCCGACGGAAGTACCATCTCGACCCTAAACTCAACAAAAAAGCCCGCAAACTCGAGAAAGCGGAAAAAAAGCCGTCAACACCGGAAACTGGTGCCTCGTCCATGCTGACGAGGTATCCATCACAGTTATTGGCCTTGGCGGCGCCCTGGAGCCGGAAGAAATTTTCTCCGGGATTTACGGGCTCATTCCGCCTCCGCAGGCGTGGCGGGTGCCTGACTCGCCTATCGAATTCTTCCTGCTGCCAACCCACCCTGGACGACGGGAGGCTCACCAAAGTCCCTCCAGGAACGTGAAGTTCTATCTCCGCGACCAGCACATCCTCCACGGCCCGCATCTCAACAGACTATCCATCAATTACCATGGGGATTTCAATCTCGTGGCGGACCGCACCACGCTCTTCACTTGGGAGAAAGATGTCAAGATGGTCGACTACAAGCGAGCGCTTGGGGACTGCGCGAATCGAGGATTTATGATTCCACAATTGGGGGTGGAACTCGCGCTGGATATCTTGACAGACGATCACTCGGATGGCATTGCTTCGCAATTATTCCCGCCAGATGCGCAGCGGGCAGAGCCATACCGTGGCGCCTTCGAGGCCGCTATGCGGCAGATAAACCCCACCATCCCACCGCAGGCCCCCATTTATCCCTCGCTCACGCCGCAGAATTGGTTGTGCCAGGAACTAGGCTTCACCCCGGTCGTGGTTAGCCGGAGGGCTTTGAGCATCATGACTTCCTCGGGCGCGTATCCGGATATTAGGGGTTATCCACGGCAGCAACTCTTATCGGCTCCTCCTGCCCCCAATCCTCACGGCCTTGACCGTCTTCGCGCCGCGGTTGCCATTTTTGCACCTGACGTCCCACCGGAAAATGTTACCATCCGCGATTACCGGAGGTCCTTCCTGCCGGTTGTTTGGGACAAGAACACTAAGGTTTTCGCGTTTGGTCTTCCACCAAAATGTGACGATCATCCGGAAAGTCCGTGCACCTGCTGGATCGGTCCTATCCTTTATGAGGCCGCCCAAGGATACAACGGCGGATTGCTCGATACAAAGAAATTCTTCCGCGCATATGATGCGATAAAAGAGGAACAGAAGCCGCAGCAAGACCCAACGGTCGACGACATGGACGTTGGTGCGTGAATCCTACCCGCCACTTTGGTCATCTTTCACAACCGCGACTAGATCTTAATGGTCTTTTCGACGGATCACAAAATGATCGGGATGCACCGAGGAACCCCTCTACCGACAGTACGTAGTCTCTGGCGGTGACATTGATTGGGGCTTATCCGCTAGTAGATCCTTCGAACTCAGGACTTAGGATTCCTGCTGCCATCGATGCTCCACAGCGCCGGACTCCGTCTCGGTCCGTCGCAAATGCGCTGGGTCCCGGAGACCGCCCGGTTTCAGCCTCTGCTACTCCGCCGGCGGCCGCTCCCCATCGACAAGCTGGACCCGCCCCCAATAGCAGGCAAATCACCCATCACGCGCATATCGCACCCCCACACCGCGCATATGTCGAACCCACCCACCCGCTGGATGCTGTCTTTTCCCGACGCAAAGCGCAGGAAGCAGAGCACGAGAAGGCATCGCGGGAGGAATACGATCGCTTGAAGACGCTTAACACCACGTTCCAGACACAGCTCGAGTCCAGCTCCCGCGAGCGCACTGCACTACGAAAACAACTGACGACGAGGGACGCCAAGATTGCTTCCATAGAGGCTGAATTAAAGAAGGCGAAGGACGAAATAGAGCGGTTGAGGGAGGAGTCTACTGCGCTTGAGAGGCAGCTTGCGACTCTTCAGACCGCGAAGGACGCGAAGATTGCTGCAGTGAAGGCTGAATTAACCAAGGCGCAGGACAAAATAGCGGAATTGACGGAGGAGTCTACTGCGCTTGAGAAGTTCCTCGAATCTCGAAAGAGGGCACGTACCAGTTTGTAGTCGGTATGCATGTCCTTTGCTGCTTGCCTGCAATACTTTTATATGCGATTATTCCCCGTGTCCTTCCCTTAGCCGTCGTGAAAAGTAGTGCCTCCATAATTCCACGAAAGGATAATGTCTCCTCGATGCGTCAATGATATCATCCCTGGAAAGATTGCGATCCGGGTCCAGGTGACTCAGCCTCAATCACGGAATAGCCTCCTGTGATACAATACAGCCCCAAACCTAGTATCAGCCAGGAGCATCTGCCAAATTCCTCCTGAAATTTCCCTGGGTGTGTCTGATATCCTCCAGTGACCAGCCCGGCCTACCACGGGACCTTCCCCGTCTGAGGCGCTGTTGAGCATGCAGCACCTGCATCTGGACAAGCCCAAATGACGGCACCGTCATCGCCTCACCCGGTGTGCTTAAACAAACCGTCCGCTGAAGCTGCTGTTTCCGGAAGGGATTTGGCGTACCTGATCTGCGATCCGCCAATTGACTCGGGCCCTGCTGATCACTCCGACCTCCCCCATTGGCATATCGCTGGATTCAACAGCTGTCTGGTATACATCTAATCTCACAGCCATGGGCATAAGTTAAGAGCGTGCTCATCGTTCATCTGCGTCATAATGCTGTCAAGCACCTTTCTCTGTCCAGTGGCCTCACTGCGTCAGGGCATTCATCCAATCCCGATTTCAATCAACATCAGGGACGCTTACCTAGTATGGCATTTTCCCGACGGGCGCTGAAACATTTCTAAAGGCGGCGCATCAGTGATTGCATTTCCAAGTATCCCACCTGCCGAACTTACCTGCTAACCCCGCGTTAATCAAGATTCAAGATATTTGAAAAATTGAGTCCTGTGTCCCGGTGAGGTCGAAACGCGTTTCCGAGGCAAAAAAAAGAAAGAAAACAATGTATAGAGTTCTTCCTGGCATATGCGCTACCTCCGGACCGCAACCGGAGGTCGAACTTGTAAAATTAGATTGCCACTCCTAACCTTCGGCTGACATTGATGTTTGAAGAATTAGCCGAACGTCTTAAGTCTGCGGAAAAACATCCCCTCCCAGATTAATTCGTTCCTCCGGCTAAAGAAGATGAAATTCGACTTCATCAATATTTCGAAGTGCCCAGTGCCCATACCGTGATCGGGCGGGGTGCGGGATTGACCCAAGGAATGCGGGGTGGTGGTGGGAAATCAACGGCCGTTTCCGTGAACGTTGGCGGAGGCGCATCGATTTAACATCATTATTTCACTTGGTCTAATTTTGCGTTTAGCGGACTGAGTCTCGAAACACGGATGACGGACGGCGTTGGACAATGGAAACCCCCCCGATATACCGGAGGCTTCCCGACCTAGTAATATAGGAACCATTTGGCGTATGGTGTCGCGGGTCGGCGCGCACCGCCTGGGGCGTGTTCTGGCGTGTTTGAAGTTATGCATGCGTTACACACGTAGCCGAGATTGGAAACGCCGCCGAATACACTGTGCATTCCATCTCGGCGAATGGTAAATTTAGAGATTCCTTCCCCGATAAATTCGCACCTCGTGAACAATATTTTGCCCTTCTGGTGCTCCGGTGAGGCAGGGCGTGTCCAAATCAGTTGCATTGGACTTTCTGGGTAAACGGCCCCGCCACGGGCTCCTGAACTGCTGAGACAATTCGCGCCGATACACCATTCCTCCTTCCTCTCCCCACTGGGCTGCGTGGTAGAGCTGCTGAACATCCGCTTGATTCATGCTTCACTGTCCCCCTATAATGTTCCAAATATTTATCAAGTAGAGAACTGAGGTGAATCTTTTTGAACGGCGTTCGACTTTTAATGCACCTCGGATGCCCAGTGGGCGCGGCATACATACGTTCATACTTGACCATCGCCGAGCAGAGCCTAGCCACTGGTTGCCACAGTCTCTACGTTTGATAACGCGTCCAAGTACACGTCAGATCTCATTCCGCCCCCCAGATTAAAGTACACACCACAGAGCGGATCTGAGGAAGTCTGTGGGACACATTATTATATTCTTGCGGTCAACTTGCGGTGGAGGTAATTTTGGCTTGGCCCGCTTGGCCCGGTGCCCGACCATCTCCGTTCATTCAAGATGGTTGCGTTGGCAATGGATACTCATCGGGGCTACCCCACACCGAGATGGCGTGCCGGCAGCGAGGTGTCAAGTCAAAGCGTCGGTGATGGATGGGGTTTACGTATCAGTGGTTCAGGCGCTCGACAGTTCGCTAGTGTCAGCGTGTGAAAATGTGTCAGGAACAAGCCTCAGTCGAGACCTGGTCGAGGTTGATAGGATCTGCCAGTGCAGGGTCGTGTACGCACTCCCAAAGAGCTCCACCGGTATTCGTCAAATCGTGGGATGAAACTTGACGAACGATAGGTTACCGTAATCTTTGCATAGGATTCAGGATTGAGCATGGGGGTTTTCCGCTCAAACCAACTGATTTTCACTCTGAAGGAACCCGTGAGGCTACCGAAGGTCCAGTGCGTCGCGAAGGGACCGGAGGGCACGGAACATGACACATCCGCCTTTAAGCGAACACGGGATTAATGTTGAGATGCTGCGGGGGCGTATTGTCCACAACTCCCTTGGCAGCGGCGGAAATCACAGGATCGGGACACGGTCTTTCGTCTGCCTCACCGATGTTATACTGCGCTGCGTAAAGTTTAATTCGACGCAACCAGCCACCTTTGAATGGACTGCACTCAGTTCCCTTTCAATTCACGGCATAGGGTGACCCGTCGGTCCGTTGGGCCCATCACCGTGTATGACGATCCATCAAATCGCTAGTTCAAAATGCAGGGCCTAAATGAAATGAGACTGAGTAAGCGTAGGTAAGCGTCTGTAAGCGTTCGAGCGTACTACGGTCGCCGCCATCAATCACGGTCAATCACATCCTTGGATTAATAATTAACAATCGATTCGGCCAAGGCGCGGGATGGGCGCATCATTTGACTTGTTGCAATTTGCCTCTAGTGGGCCCTTGATTATCCATCCCTTTAGGGGTAACTCGAAATTTTGATGGTCCGGCCGGTTAAGTGAAAGTACATAGCAATTGTAGGTAGTTTGCCGTGCACTTGTAAACATAGGATGCGCTAATGGCGCGGGTCGATCCGTCGGACGCGAACCGAAAGACAATGCAGATACCAAACACCCATCCTGCCCCGCCGGATGGCGGATGGATATACGGTATCGGGCAAGCGCCCAGTGTCAAATTTGGTATAAGGCACTAGCACCGGTTCTGGGCGATCCTTGGCGCTCAGCTCGATTATCATAGTAGCCGGGGAGCCAAGAGGGCGGGCCGTTCCACATATCATGTTCGAGTGGGCGCCCACGGGGTCGCTTCGTCGACGGTGACAAGAGATGATATCGAGCTACACCGACTCGGAAAGCGGAGCGTGAAAATTGCACATATGACACCGATGTCCGGGGCGGTCAAACACGTTGATTTACAGCATGCATTGAATTGTATGAACGTGAGGCTGCGTGCGCGCGCCGCGCCGAGACATTACTAACAAGGGAGCGCCTGAAGCCAATTGAGAAAATACCTGCACTTGAGGCTCCGAGTCGGTAATGAAACCTGGGTCCGCTGTCTGTCAACATGTTAGAATTGAAACAGACCCAGGTTGTCCATATTCCGTGTCGCAGATCTCATGCAACGTATAAGTATAATATATGGCTGCCGCCGCATGCAGACAAATCAGCCCATGCATCCACCTGCGCGATCCCCTTCGTAGACTTAGAATTGAGCATTCATTCAGGCGAATTCACCCGAGCTGCAGTGAAGTGCCATCGGGCCTGCGCGCCCGCGTCGTACTAAAAATAAACGTCGGCTCCAAATACCCGTTCGGCAGTCAAGCCACGAATAAATTGTCTTTTAAGTGTATTGCTTGAACTTGGTTACTCTGATCCGCCTCGTACATCGGGCGTCGGTGTCGGAACCCCGCGTCATTCAGTCGTCCGGTGGCATTTACCATCGAGGCGTGCGGGAGCATTCAGCTAACGATGCCGGAGACGTAACCGCCGAATAGGCATGTGTGTGCAACGCACGCGGGGGTTGAGCTGGATAGAATGATAGAATGCGATCTGCGTCCGTGCCATTAGGGCTGCCACCCGTTGCCGCGACGGCAACGGCCGTCGAAACGACGGGTGAGCAACGGGCACGGCCCGTTGGTTCAACGGCCCGTCGAGGTCAGTTCGAGATCTCTGACGGAACGGCACGGTCAACGGCACGGCCATTGACGGTAGCACGGCAATTGACGGCACGCAAAATTTCATCGATTTAGAGCTATAAATAGGCTACAACTACCCCAGGACCTCCTGGACTGCGTTGCGAGCGAGGCAAAGCCGTTGCTTGACCATTATCAGTGTTCTGATGGTTTCGGGTTTAAGGCTGGCCCGTCGGAGAGAGATCGTGTCACGGCCGCCTGAAAAAATCCGTTCTACTTACTGCAGCCGCCGAGCCTATATAAAAAAATAAGAGTTGATATTGCAAGGAATGAGATTGAAGATGCACCAGGAATTGTGAGGATATCACGAGCAAGGCAGAAATGATTCGGAAATTGGGCTTTGCGCGCAACCCACCATTGGACCGGATCACAAAGTTTGAAGTCCTCGTGCGGGAGACTGTAGTACTCCATGAGTTCATCGAGGACATGCCTGTGGACACGGTACCGGGCCGTGAAATCTTTCTGAGGTGAGCTATTATCAAGAGAAGATGACGCAGTCGGTGGAGCCGCCGCAACGTTGGGCTTTCGCGCAGCGTAGTTCGACTTGAAATGGTCCTCGAGAGCATTCCTGGAAAGGTCCAGTTGAAGGAGGAGCGGCTCGTGGTAGTCAAAATCGGACTTGAGCCCGCTGTACGAAATGCGAGGATCGAGGACTGGCAATGCGAGGATAATGCAGGGATAATTCACAGCACCCGTTGAGAGCCGTCGACACGGCCGCGACGGCCGTTTTTCGACGGCTGAAAACGGGTCATACCCGTGCCGTGACCGTGCCGTTGGCCACCAGGAAAAATGACCGACGGGACGGCACGGGTACCCGTTGAACGGGTGCCGTCGAGCCGTGGCGACGGCAACGGGCGGCAGCCCTACGTGCCATCTGCATCTTCCCAGGCGAGGGGCAGGGCCGTGTTCTGTATTTTATTGTCGAAGGAATGTCAGTGGGCACTGGGTTCTTCGCGTGGACCTCGAACCGCATGCTCCGAGTAAAAAATCTTGATTTTATGCGCATCAATTGGAGGCTCGTCGCATCTCTTGCGAACAGCTCAATGAATCCACAGGGAACACGTCAGCTGGAACATGGAGAGCAGCGTGCATCTTCCGCGAACAGAATCCAATTACCAGCGTATTGGCAACACGAGGGCCAAAACAAATGTCAAACATAACTGGTTGCATGAAATGAGGTGGCAGATGGAAATGGGTCGCAGTGGTACAGGATTTTGCGCAGGTTTAATCCTTGCAGACCCGATTAATATTCGAAGATAGACAGAAGAGACTCGGCCGCCGGGTACGGAAAATACGCGGAAAAGCGCGTCACTGATTCACGGGACCTACAATAGTCATCCTTAATTTAGACTCGGCCTTGCTGGGGGAATGACGGTCCATCTTGTCCATCCGGGATCGAGTCGATGGTTGCCAAATGGTTCAATGTGTCATGAGGTGCTGAATCTGATACGCATCGGGCGTGGGGTCGCAGAGATGATTTACGTGACTGTCTGTCTGCATCAAACAGCACTTTACAGCACCCAACAGCACCCGGCAGCGCTGAAGTATGTTAGTCCTGCGGACGCGGCACGGTGTGGATGGGAGCCCGAGAACTATACAGTACAGTAAGTATATTTACCATTGACATGTCGGCGCGGGAGGCGAACAGACCGGGAGGAGTTGGGACTGATCGAATCCCACGGCGTGGTGATCGCGATGGCAGGGTTCAACTTGAAGTACGTGTTGAAGTTGCAGAACAGAAAACTAATAATAAACCTGACACCCACAGGTAGCTCGGGTACTCCTCATTCAGATGTTATGTTGTGATGGGAGATCGGGGTAGGGCGAAGATCAAGTGTAGGTGAATCTGAAGCGAGCTACGTCCATATGCATGCGAAGTCGACGATCCATCGCGATGATGTCGCTCAGTTGAGGTATACCGGGCACATCAAACGCGCCGTCACAAATTGTTCGCCTCCGAATGCGAGTTTCGCTGCGTGCCGTTCGGGGAAGACTCTCCTGAATGAAGCCAATTGAGGTTTTACACTTCGGACCGTGCTCCGCCCGAATCGGCACACACGAATATGTTTCGCGGGGTAAGTGTTTAATTGTGGAGCGCGTTGCATGTTGAAGCGCACGTTGAAGCAGGCACCACTGATAAATTCAATCGATTGTGCACCACAAACAACGGATAATTTCACCCAATTACATGCTGCTCTCGAGCGTCTTTCTCTCCTCAAATTGCAAAGTTCTGAGCCCCGGCTATGTTGATTCGTCCGTGAGTCAGGCCACGATTATCACTAAAAGATGAACGGAGTAGAGGTGCTCATGTCGACTAGCTATAGCCTCGCGCCTAGGACTCATAGTAATCCTAGGAGAGGACGCGCCAAGAGGAACCTGGCTCAAATTTAGGCAGGCACCGTGTTGATCTTAATCTATCTCGGTGGCGGGACCTATTCGGAGGCGAGTTCATCCTGCTCGTTGCCTCGTCTGTCAGTATTTTGGCGTCGTTTGCAAGCGCCGCTGATGCAGCTCGCGGCCCTGAGAGAGGTATTTACGGACACGAGACGGCATGAGCCGGAGAGTATCAGAGGATGCAGATTACTCAGTAGATAGGATAGAATCGGAATTTTCCATCTGCATCCGCCAAGAGATAGGAGTTCCCGGTACCATAAAGGCTCCTAAATTTGCCTTCATATGCATCGCGCAGTGGTGCAGAACGTGACAACGGCCGATATCGATGTACTGCCGGGCCTGCCGAAACTCAACTGTGGCCCCCGGGCCGCCCGGCTGTTGAATTTACTGCGTTACTTTGTGGAGCGTCGGTCGTCTGGCTTCCCGTCGTTGGAGACCTCCTATCCACGCCATTAAATGGGAATCTGCAGAGAGCATACGAATATCTAAATATCTACATATGAATCTCTGAATTGCGAACTGCGAATGCCATGACGCAGAGTTCGTGGCGCCAGAATAACTCCCCCTGGATTGTTTCGTCCATGGTGCCTTCCTAGTGTGGGGATGGACGATCCAATATATTGTAGAATGTAATATTACCATGCGAACACTGAATTAATTAGTAGAGATAGGTTGGCGGCGACGGACAGCCATTAAACGCCACGAGATTTCGGAGCAGAGTTTCGGACGTGCGGATTCAACTTGAGTTTTCACAAGCGTAGGTGGATCACAACATGTTCAATTTCTCTCGGTGGGGGCGGGCGGAGAGTGTCCCGCCGGATGCATGTGTATGTATAGCTCGGGCGATACCCATCCGGGTGGTGACGACGGCGCGGATCCCAATCAGGCGCGCACTCCTTCGCAATTCCTTAGTATGGGTTCGGCGTTTGATCCCAGCCCAAAATACCTTTGAGCTCGGGCCTACAACGAGTCTAGGTAAATTTATCCTTGCTGTATAAGCTGTACGGCATTTTAAACAAGTCTATTTGCAGCCCGCCTGGCCCGGCGCCTCTCTAACGCCTATCGACGGGGCTTCACTTCGGAATCCGGGATGCGCATCCGTTGCGTTGCGTTGCGTTGCGTCCCCTCGATACCCAAGCGGGCATACAGCGGGGATCATAAGGCATCGGCATTTGCGTGCCCAAATCATATCACGCACCTTGCGTCGGCATTTGGTGTCTCACATCACAGCACCTCCGCAAATAAACGTCCCGGAGGTTGAAGTTTGACGAGCGTGCGAAGAGAGTCGAGGCGGGGCTACAGCTATTGACAGCTCTCAACAGCTGTGGTCGGAAGTTGGAAGACATAACAAGCATGTGAAAAACGGGCGGGAATCGAGCGCATTTGAGCTGATATGATATCATGTATCACCTCCTGCTCCTGTGTCGGTGGCGCGTGTTGAATGCTAAGTGAGCGACATCGGAGGCCGACGTATAGCACATAGTTTTTCTTGGCATAAAAAAATCTGGTTGCACGAAACTGCGGCGCAGTGAACAATTTTAGACAAACACGCGCGCGCGCGCCAAGCCCCGACGCGACGCCCCGACGAAACGCCGGCAACTCAACGTCAGCAATATCCGGAGATGCTTGATCGCAATCAGATCGGGATAAAGCACTGCGCGTGGCGACGGTGATCCGTCGCGCCGTGGCGGTGCGTGATCCGGCGTCCCGTTGTCAATGCCAAATGGGCCCTCCGCAACCCCGGCCTCCATGCCCTGCTTTTGACATTGCCCACATCGGGAGAAGACAGACGGGAAACGCAGGGGAGGCGATCCGATGCACAGCGTCGCATACCCTATATCTTACAGCGATGGCAGCGGTATCAGCTACCTCCGCATCCCCACCCAGACGCCCCAACACCTAGCCCTAGGCGGCATACCCATCCATCTGCATCACGTCTGGGATCTAACCTCGCCTGAGATCTCGTCTGTGAACTTCCTCGGCTGGAATCACCTAATTGACATTCACATCTATTCACATCGACATCGGCATCACTGACTCATCCCTCCAACAACTTCGCGTTTGGGTATCATACAAATCAAATTGCAAAGCCATCTCAAACCCGAACGCAATCTGGGGCTTTGTTTGACTTGACATTTGGACCCGGGACCTCAGACTCGTATATATACGCCACAGCGCGCATTTATTTCGGTTTCACTTCTTCGCTTTGCACTTCGCCCCGCGCTTGCGGCGTTTTCTCGTCGTCGCGGGCGATAAGTTCTCCTTCCCTTTGGAGGTTCATCTGAGGCTTCTTTGGACCTGGACCCGTTGGCTTTGGACTTGGAGTCTGGTTCGCTGGATTGGATGGCGTGCGCGCGCGTTGCGACTGCACCGACCGTACGTCCCTCTCCTTTATTTCGCCTTCCCACGGACGTGCGCACGATGTCTCTTGTCGCAGTATGTATCTCGCGAGCGGACCGGCAGCGTTTTAAGCGCGGGGACGAGCTTGTGCAGGGCGGTGCCGATGCTGTTGTGCGCGCTGACATCTAGCGGGGAAGCGCGCCCGACGGATTGCACCCGTGCCTGCTATTCTTCTCGCCCATCTGATCCCCTTCTCATTTCGCCCTTCACAAGTACACGACTAACCCTGCTCATAGCCCCCACACTCCCCCACCTCCGCCCCCGCCTCCGCGCGCGCGCGCCGTCGTGCCCTCGCCGCGAGCCCGTACGCCCCCGCCGCTGCCGCGCGCACGCTGAGGCTTAGTCTCAGCGCGCTTAACGTCCCGGCGCTCCCTTTTCCTTCGATGCCCCCAGTGGTGTCACCCAAGCGCCGCGGGCACGCGTACTCCGCGAGCGCGCCGTGCCTCGGCGACGCGTGGGGTTCGCCGGGAGCGGGTGTAACTATTAGGAGCGCGATGGGCCCGTTCTCCGCGTCGCCCGCGTTCGGGTCCTCAGCGTCCACCTCTCCGTGGAACCTCCCTTTCCCCTCTGCCGCGCATCCGTCCGCCGCATCCGCGTCTTCTGGGCTCCCTACCTCTTCCTCTTCCTCCTTTCCTTCCCCATCCTTCCCTCTCGCCATACCCGCAGACGTATCATCTTCGCCCGCACGGGCGTCCACTCCCCCGCCCCCGTCCGGCGTCCCTTATGCCTCCTTCTCCCCTTCCTCGTCCTCCTCAAAAAACGCACCTCAAGAAACGAATACGGACCTCGAGCCGTACACCTCCGCCTTGCCCTCGTACTCCCCGCTCACGCCACACATCTCGATCGGCGACCTCGCCTTCGCGGAGGACCCGGAGCTGTTGAAGAGAGAAGGGGTGACGCATGTGGTTAGCGTTTGTGGGGGGCGGGGTGAGTTTTTCTTTTTAATTGTTTTATGTTACATCCGCTCCTTTCATTTTACATTCGCTCCTTGATTTCTTCTCCTTTTTTGTTCCTTCTTCCGTCTCGCAGACATCCTTCACATCGCGTCCTAGTCCGATCCGCACGATCCCCGTTCGCGTCGTGCTGGGCTGCGGACGGACAGTGCTTGACGACGCGGCGTGCGCAGCTCCGTGACCTCGCGCGCACAGCCTGCCAGTGTGTGCTGCGGGATCTGGGGCCCCTCCGTGGGCTCGCGTCTGTCATTCTCGTCTTTCTTGGGGTGCTGCGCGTCCGATCAGCGCCTCCTTCCATTCCTCGCGCCTTCTTTCCTTAATCTTTTCTTCCTTCCTTAATCCTTTTCTGCTTTCCTTAATCAAGCTACTGTGACTCACCGCCCTTCTCCCCCTCCACAGTGCACATCCCCCCGCACATCCCCCCATCACACAGACTGCACGTCCCCCTCGCGGACGCGCCCTTCGCGGAGCTCGTCGGCGCGCTGGGCCCCGTGGTGCGGTGGGTGCGCGGCGTGTTGGGGGCGCACGGCGTCCTTGGGGTGGGTGCGGCTGGCGAGGCGCTCGACGGCGAAATAGAAGGAAGGACAGGAGGAGGAGGAGGAGGAGAGTGGGCCGGGCAAAACGGTGCGTGTCCCGCGCTTGGCGGACTGGCGTTGCGTGTCTGACGCCTGGATCCCACCGCAGAAGGCTTCGCGCAGCAAGAGCAGGATAAGCACCAGACGAACGCGGCGCACGTGCGCATCCTCATCCACTGCGCGCACGGCATCTCGCGCTCCCCCGCCGTCGGCGCGGCGCTGCTCGTCGCGCTGCCGCTCGTCGAGGTCGGCGCCGACTCTTCTGCGCTTGTCGACTCTTCTGCGTTTGTACACTCTTCTGCGCGCGCGGAGCTCGCGGGAGGCGCGGACGCGCAAGGGGAGGGGGACGGCGCGTGGACGGACCCCGCGCGCATCTGCGCCTCGCCTGGCCCCGCGCCCCGCGCCCTCCCGCGCCCGTTCCCCACCTCCTCTCCGCCCTCCTCGTTCCCCGCGCATGCACACGCGTCATCGTCGCCCCTCCCCCTCCCCATCTCATCACCCCTTCCCTCCTCGTCGTCGTCACCCCCTCCGCGCTCAGGCGGCGAGAGATCCCCCACGAACGCGCCGTCGAGAGCAAGGAGGGCATACCGCACGCTCTCCGCGCCCGCGGCGCTCGCGTACGTCGCCGCGCGGCGCCCCGCCGCGGACCCGAACTGGGGCTTCCGCGCGCAGCTGCGCGAGTGGGAGGGCGTGTGTCGCGCAAGGGAGGGGCTGTGACCCGCCGCCAGTTAGGATTATCTGCGCATCCGCGGTGATTATCTGCGCATCCGCGGCGTGCGGCTCGTAGCACTACGCGCCACCGTATCTGACGCCAATGAGCAAAAAGAAGAGAAGAGAAGAGAAGAAAAAAAAGCGCCGGCCTTGTATTGATTGTACCCGTATCGCCCGCCTCGAAATCGACTGAATCGTTTAGGGATCCCGGAATGTGGCCCGTTAATTTTTGATTGCAATTGTAATAGTAATATATCCTATGCTGCGTCCTATTCTACTCTATCGTCTCGTCTTCTATGCCTCCCGTATAATCGACATCGTATGCGTCTCGTATAATCGACATCGTATTGCCTCCTATATAATCTACCGCATGATCGATGCGTTTAAGCGCATGCGCAGGAGTATTACATTCGCTTTATTGTAACATACATACATACAACACATAAACCTAATCGTACATCCAGAAAGCAAGGTACGGTCGTCCTATCCCTATCCCTACCCGTACCCGCACATACCATGTCCGCGCCCGAGCCACCCGCACCTCGTCTCCTTCCCCTCACCTTCCCTGCCCATACCCGTGTGTACCCCGCCGAGTACCCCGCCGCCGTGTGAGAGCCCCTCCCGTCCGTCGCCCGTCTGTCCAAATCGGGACGTCCAAATCCCAAAAAGGAAATCCGCCGCCGACGCGTGTCAAATGCGCGGGCGACGACGACTCGGGGGGGGAGGATGCAGTGTGTGTGTGTGAGGTCGGAGGTATCGGGTGTCGTATCGGGCATTGTAGTGTCGGGCATTGTGTAGTGTATAGTGTGTTAGGGTGAGGACGGATGGATGGAGGAGGGATACGAGTCGCGGAGTGGAGGGTGGGCAGAGGTACACTACGTGCAGCACTGCCCCCCGCCCGTCGTCTGCTGCGCGGGGAGGGCCGCGCCGGGCGTGGAGAGCTTCACGCCGGGGGACTGTGAGAAGGGGTGGATCAGCTTAAGTATACGTCTTCGACGAGAGGATATGAGGAGAGAAGGAGAGGGAGGGGGAGGTGGGCGGGGAGGAGGGCGATAGCGCGAATGTCTACGGAGAGCAGGCGACGCGGGCGTGCAGGAGAAGGGGAACGGGGAGGAGACGCGGCTGTCGCGGAAAGGAGCGCGAGACGCGGGGAGAGATGGCGGACGAGGAGGGGCGGACACAGGCGGGGAAGGACGGCGGGGCGCGCGTGTGTACGGCTTAGATGGAGGTGTATGGGGGGCAGCGCTCGTAGCGACGGAGAAGCGTCGACGGAAGCCCGCCAGCGGGGACGAAGGATGGCATGACGAGGGCGCGGAGGGAGAGGACGAGGGGGAGCAGGGCCGCATGGATCAAGGACGGCGGGACGGGGGCGCGGAGGGGATGTCAAGAAGGGGGAGCGGAGGGAGGAGAGCGGAGAAGCACGACAGAAGAGGAGCGGAGGTGGAGGAGAATGGGCAGACACGGGCTGGGATAAGGAGAAGTAGGCAGAGGTGGAGCCGCGCGGGCTCGGGGACGAAGGCAAAGACGCGAAGGGTACGGGAGCAGCAGCAGTAGAGGAGGGAGGACACCGCGAGCGGGAAGGTGGACGAGAGATACAAGGAGGTCCACTTACCCTCGAATCATCAAACGCCCCCCTCCTTACTTTCTCCAGCACGCTCTCCGCTGCTTTCACGAACGCCTCCTCGACGCCTGCCCCATTCTTGGCGCTCGCCTCGGCGAAGAGGAGCCCCTCCTCCGCGGCGAGCAGGGCGCCTTCGGCGGTGGAGACGGCGCGGAGGGATTCTGTGGGGTGTGTAAGCGTTGGCGTAAGGGGGAACGAGAGCCAGAGTCAGAGCGCGAATAAGCGAGAGCAAGACGAGGCGCCGAGGAGAGGCATGGCCCGCCGAGAGAGGCAAGTATCATCGCCCACTGCCAGAGGTGCGGCGGCTACCACTCAGGCAGCGCGAGGACGGCGCGCATTACACGGCCCAGGCGATGGATCCCGCGAGCCGCTCGTCCTCTGCCCTGCGCATGGATGCCGCGCCTGCTAGGGCGCCCTTGCGCAGAAGAATGCAGCCCGCGCGGCGGGAGGACGAGCCTGCCCGAGCCAAGCCGAGAGATGCAACGGGGCCACGGGCGCGAATGGATGAGGCAGCTGCGCCCGCACGATGCGCGAGGGCTGGCGCATGCGTGCGTGCGCGCTCGCAGAGGCAGGCTGCCCGTGGGAGCGGGGCACCACGATCGGCGCCCATCGCGCGCCACGTATACGGGGGCTCGACATACGCGCGTCGCTCCACATAGGAGCTCGAGAGGAGCAGGCACCTGCCCAAAGCCGCCATGGCGGCCTCAGCAACGCCCGCGGGGGCGCTGTGCGTGCACGTGCACGACACATACTGGCCCGCCGACGAGAGAGGATGGGGGTATGCGGATGGGGGTATGCGGGTATGCGCAGCGGCGCGAGGGCTGAAGCATGCAAATGTGCGCTCGCAGAGGCAGGGTGCCCGAAAGAGAGAGACGCGCGGCGGCTCGACATGCCCGTCACTCGGCGCACGCGGGCAGCAGATCTTGACGCGCGCTTCCCGGGGGCCGCAGCGTCACTACCGATGCAAGACGGACATCCGTGTGCACGAAAGAATGCAAGACAAGACTCCCACTCCACGCTCCATAAGAACGAGGAACGAATCACTCACCATCCGCCTCGCACAGATCGACCTTATTCCCCACCAAGATACAGCTGACGTGCGCGTCCGCATGCGCACGGACGTCCGCGAGCCAGGTGCGCACGTTCTCGAAGGAGCGCCGCGAGGTGACGTCGTACACCAGTAGACAGCCTATCACGCGGTATCAGACACGCGGGACGAGAGGAGGGAGGAGGAGGAAGGCAGAAGAACGCACCCGCCGCCCCGCGATAATACGAGCGCGTGATGCTGCGGAAGCTCTCCGTGCCGGCGGTGTCCCAGCACTGCAGCTTGACGACCGTGCGCTCCGCGTCGGGCAGCGTCAGCAGCTTCGAGCCGAATTCGACGCCGAGCTGGAATGTTATGCATCTTTATCAGCATTCTACACGCCACGCCACTCCGCCGAAGACGGGAGAGGAGGAAGGGAGACGAGACGAGACGCACCGTCGGATCCGGATTCGCGAGGAAGCGCTGGTCCGTGAGCCGCACGAGGAGCGACGACTTGCCCACCGCCGCGTCGCCTAATCCGCCCATCCATCCATCTATTAGCTCCCTATTCTTTACCGACAGCAGAGAAGAAAGAGAGGGCGCACCGGTGATGATGAACTTGAGGACGTAGTGCCAGGCGGGGTTGGCCATCTTGTCGTTAGAGGGTGTACAGAGGAGAGTTGGAGGATTTGAGAAGAGGACAAGAGGAAGAGGGTTACGAAAGCGGAGACGACGGTGGGATGAGGTCAGTGGCAAGGCAACCGCGTGACGTGCAGCGATGCCGAGATGCTGCCGAGGTGCTGCCGATCGTCTCACGCTCTTTTTGGCTTGCTCTTTCTGCTCCCGCGCTCATCTCGATTTTCTTATTCGACCTCTGGATGGATGTTCTCGCTGGACCTTATTCGTGCTCCGCGTGGAGGTGGTACGACTCGGTGGCGAATGGGTTCGCGTCCGCTCAGCTTAAGATCCCATCCTTGTAGATGAAAGTTCTGCGGAAGGCGCCCGTTCGATTCGGGCCCGAGTCATAGCCACGTCGTGATTGCTTGCTTGCCTTTTTGTGAAAAAAAAGAAGAAGAAAAAGTGGCTGTTGGTAATGCTGCTCAAATCTTGGTAATGCTGCTCAAAGGCGCTCCCAGAAATCTTGACATTGTTCCTGGGTTCTCCTGGAAATTGTATCGGACGGACGTCGTGCTCGTGTTCGCTGACGTTCTCTACATACAGTGTCCTCCGCGGCTCATAGCGAACTCAGGCAGATACCCAGGTGCGTTTCGTTGCTTGTACCGACCCGGTGGCGGACGGCCCGCGTCCGCGCGGCTTCACTGAGTTCAAATGAAAATGCTGCGGAAGACGCCCGTTCGATCCGGGCCCGAGTCATGCACTGTTTGTCGAGAAGTCTTTTTGTGAAAAAAGACTGGCTGCTGGGAATGCTCAGAGGTGCTCCCAGAAGTCTTCAACACGGGCTAGGCTCTCTGCGTCCTTCTGCCGATCGTTCTCTCGTTTAGATTTCGCCTGCAATGCCTCGCTTGTAGGAGACGGACTCGCCACTGCCCTCCACGGAGCCTCGCCATCAACCTCGGAAAACTCGCGCACATATTCAGGTGCATTTCCTGCCTTGTAATGACCCGGTGGCGGACGGTCCGCATCTGGGTCTTATTACGTGTCCGGTGGAAATTACGCTGGAGATGCCCGTTCGACTCGGGCCTGGGTCATGCGGTGTTATCCACCGAGGATTCTTTTTGCCCTCCACGTTGGTGTGCTGCCCTCAGATTGAGGTACTTGGTTAATTCTACTGGCTACTGAAAATTCAACGGAAGAATCTTGACCTAAATCTTTCGTAAAGGCCTCCTTGCCTTGTCTTTCCTTTTACGCTCGCAGGTCCCAATCCAAAAACACCCATTCGGAAATACCCTTATCTTTCCGGAGCTGCCGCTCGCCCAGTCTGCGTGGAATGCCGATTTTCGCAGCCTCCGGACCAGATCCAATGTTCCCGGAGCATGGGCGGTCGCACTGCGAACTCATACATATATACAGGTGTGCTTCATGCCCTTTACCGACCCGGTGGCGGACGGTCCGCCCCTGCGCCTTGTATTTCTGGGGACCCATGGCTCCGCAGACGTCGCCCGTTCGACTCGGGCCCGGGTCATAGCAGTCTTCTGTCTTTTTGTCTTTCAGTAGCCGCTCTCCTCTATCTCGACCACGTCATTTTCCCTCCCCAGAGTTCAATGCACCCAATGATGGGAGCAGATGTCCCCGTGAGTATTCAAGTGCGCACATCCGGTCCACCCCAGCTCGGTACTCCCCGCTCGCGCATATAATATTGAGGTATGTTTCGTTGCTTGTATCGACCCGGTGGCGGACGGTCCGCATCTGGGTCTTATAATGTGTCCTGCGGAGATTACGCTGGAGAGGCCCGTTCGACTCGGGCCTGGGTCATTGGCGGCGATACAACCTTTGCTTTTCTTCTTTAAAATAATGTACGGCCCGTCAATATTCCACCCAGGATATGCTCGTTCTCTTGGGCTCTAATCTGCCTGCTGTTGCCCTCATCTAGTTTCCCTCGAGGAACTGCACACAATGGCCCGGAATCTGCGATTGGACTCAATTCTCGGGCCCTCCCCTTCGAATGTTCTGGCTAGCAACTAGCGCACATATTCGGGCCCGCATCCGCTCAGCTTTATCAATAGCAGACAACAGGAAGTCCAGCGGCAGACGCCCGTTCGATTCAGACCTGGGTGATGCTGTGCTATCGACTATCTCTTTGGTGTATTGCCTTCTTGGGCTCTCAGGTTGAGGTCCTCGTTCAATTCCACTGCCTACCGAAGATATCACTGGCAAGGAAGAACATTAACACTGACCTCCTAGCTCTATCGGGCGCTCCAATCTACGCAACCCTGTGCCATTCGCACTCCAGCACGCTCATATTTTCAGGGTTATTTCTACACTTGCATCGACCCGGTGGCGGATGGCCCGCGTCCGCTCGGCTTCGCTGGGATCTAGATGCAAATTCGGCGGAAGACGCCCGTTCGATTCGGGCCCGGGGCATGGCTCGGAGGTGTCGCAACTTGCTTTTTGCTCTCGTTCTTATGTGCCTTTACTCATCCAGTTGAACGTATCACTCATACAGGGTGCTCCCCTGGTTGTATCGACCCAGTGGCGGACGGTCCGCATCCGCTCAGCCTTCCGAGCCGTACAGAAGAGGGGAAATCCTGCAGAAGACGCCCGTTCGACTCGGGCCCGGGTCATGCGGTGTTATCCAGCGAGGATTATTTTTGCCCTTCACGTTGGTGTACTGCTCTCAGGTTGCGGTACTTGGTTAATTCTACTGGCTACTCAAAATTCAACGGAAGAATCTGGACCTACATCTTGCTAGGCCTCCGGGTTCTCTCCTGCTCCAATCTATGCAACCCTCGCGCAATTCACACTCCGAACATGCACACATATTCAGGGTTATTTCCATACTTGCATCGACCCGGTGGCGGATGGCCCGCGTCCGCTCAACTTTCCACAAAAAAGTTGATCCTGCGGAAAATGCCCGTTCGATTCGGGCCCGGCTCATGCTCGGCCAACAGGTTCTTTTTCCCTTCACTTTTTGGGATGCTCGTCGCACCACACCCTCTCGCTGCCGATAACCAAAAAATATCAACACCGATCGCGGGTGGATTCTGGGGACTTCATGGCCTTCCCTCGTGGACTTACTGGCGTGCGAGTGCGCTCCAATCTACACAATCCTCGCGCAATTCGCACTCCGAACATGCATACATATTCAGGGTTATTTCCATACTTGCATCGACCCGGTGGCGGATGGCCCGCGTCCGCTCAACTTTCCACAAAAACGTTGATCCTGCGGAAAATGCCCGTTCGACTCGGGTCCTAGTCATTGAGGAATTCGCAACCTGCTTTTGCTCTCGCTTTTTGTGCCTGTCCACTCGCTCAGCGGAAAATATCCTGGGTTTACTGGCTTCTCAGCTGCCCTGTTCCAGTCTCGCTGTCGTCTCCTTTGATCCTCTGCAATGCCTCTGCTGTATTTGACGCCGCGGCCGGACCTGCACTGCCTTTCCACAAAAATTGATGGAGACTGGTCTTTCACCGCAAACTCGCGCATATATTCAGGTGTGTTCCCCTGCTTGTATCGACCCGGTGGCGGACGGCCCGCATCTGCTCAGTTTTCCAATTCACCAAGTAAAGAAAATTCGGCAGAAGACGCCCGTTCGATTCGGGCCCGGGTCATTTGCACTCGGAAGAATCTTTTTCCCCCCACTTTTTGGGATGCTCGTCGCACCACACCCTCTCGCTGCCGATAACCAAAAAATATCAACACCGATTGCGAGTGGATTCTCTGTGGACTTCATGGCCTTCCTTCCTGGACTTACTGGCTTGCGATTGCACTCCGATCGATGCAACCCTCGCGCAATGCGCACTCCAAAAATGCATACATACTCAGGATCGTTTCTATACTTGCATCGACCCGGTGGCGGATGGTCCACGTCCGCTCGACTTCGCTATGGGAAGTGCTGCGGAAGACGCCCGTTCGATTCGGGCCCGGGTCATGGGTTCTGACCACGCTCTTTTTTCTTCTTACCTTGCCTTTCCTCTTACGCTCACAGGTCCTAATCCAAAAATACCCATTCGGAAATCTCCTTATTTCACTGGGTTCCCAGCTGCCTCTCGCCGAGTCTGCTTCGAATGCCGATTTTCGCAGCCTCCGGACCCGATCCAATGTTCCCGGAGCATGGGCGGTCGCACTGCAAACTCATACATATATACAGGTGCGTTTCGTCGCTTGTACCGACCCGGTGGCGGACGGTCCGCCCCTGCGCCTTGTATTTCTTGGGACCCATGGCTCCGCAGACGTCGCCCGTTCGACTCGGGCCCGGGTCATAGCAGTCTTCTGTCTTTTTGTCTTTCATTAGCCGCTATCCTCTATCTCGACCACGTCATTTTCCCTCCCCAGAGTTCAATGCACCCAATGATGGGAGCAGATGTCCCCGTGAGTATTCAAGTGCGCACATCCGGTCCACCCCAGCTCGGTACTCCCCGCTCGCGCATATAATATTGGGGGGCATTTTGCTGGTAATAGCGACCCGGTGGCGGATGGTCCGCGTCTGCTCAGCTTTGTCAATGCAAAGGTATAACATTTCATTGTTCTAAGCTGTTGAACCGGAGCCAGTGACAGACAGAGACACATGCCTAGGCTGATGAATCGGCTGCTCTAGATGTTCCAAATAGTATACAAGCATGTAAGAAACTCCCTGAATATCCAACTCATGTGGCCCAACTTGCCAAGTTGACCTAACCAGAGCAAGACAGAACTACCCGGAGCTAGACGGACCATCACAGAGCTAGACAGACTGTGTCTAGTGGGCTAGACAGAGGGGTCTGTGGAGCTATGTCTAAGTGGCCTAGACTCAGCTAAGTTTAGGAAGGGCCTGAACACAGTGAGTGTGTAGTGATCGCTTACGATGTTCACTGGTATCCGAGAGGCAGTTCACCTTTTCCCCTAATCATAAGGGTCTTGTTACGAGTTAATTATGATTTATGCTATCATAGTAGCAGATATTTATTTGGCAGCTGCCATACATGATCGAGCGACTTTTTTTTTTTTCTCAAAGAAGAGTGGCTGTACCATGGAACTTCTCCAGACCTGCCAAGATTCCCTGCACCCAGGTTGCAGCACTGTCCCGCACCAACAGCCCGGTTAATGCTTCTGTAACCTGTGCTCTCGCTGAGGCATCATCCAGCCACTTTGGAGACTGGTTCGAGCTCCCAGTGCCACCCCATGAATATACAGCGAAAATCTGACATTGCACGAGCACCTCGAGCAAGTCCTGGCTGTTGTCCCTGAGTAAATCATGCATGGCCTGCGCAAATCGAATTTTATAGCTGTCGTGGATCATCCTGCGAGGGGAAGAACACCCCAGATATTGCAGTGTTTCCTTAGCTTTGTAGGGTAGCACCGGGGAGTCAAGACAGCATCCCTGGTGACAATCCTGGAGAAAAGAGATGGTGAGAGCAAGTTGGGCTTCCAAGATGCGCTCCTCAAAAGCTTGTCTCTCCTCTGAATTGGATGTTTGGAAACTGCCGCCATTATGCCAAATGATTTTCCGCGGGAATTCTGTAGGAATTTCGTCCAGCGCGTCGAAGGCTGTCTCGGTGGGCATCAGGGGCTTCAGGATCGAAGGATGAAGAACCTGGGACCATAATGAACTCTGGAGAATTTTCATCTTGACCAGAGCAATAACAGAAGTGGTCAACGGAGATGGCGGCAGTTGAAGAAGTGCCTCGAGTACATCCCCTCCGATGGGTAGGAAAAATCCCTGGTTAAGTATGAGTAGACGCCAGACCGCAACCACGATGTGGTCAAGAGTTCGCGGGAAAAGTGTGGATCCCCCTCTAAGTGGTGTCGACAAGGTGTGCGTGAGGCACTTCCAGAAGTACGTGGCAATGGGGGTTCCATGAGTGAGGTCTGTGAGGACTCCATCCGTCTGTGACACAATGTAATGAATGATGGCCCCATGAATACATGTGGCTGTTTCCGGCCGCCAAAGCGAGAGAAATGCACAAATAATAGTGGCCATGTGATCCTTGGTGAGATCCGGTTTGACTAGATGGCCGTATACAGCCAGCTCCAGGGGTGTCTCCACGTAGTCCAATAAAGGATCAGGAAGGTCAAGATTCGGGGTTATTAGGGTCATCATTGTTTCCCATTGGTACGGAAGGGAGTTCAAAGACCGTGCGTCGCTGATGAAACTGACAGGGATGAGATAGGAGAACAAGAGGCGAAACCTCTGCGCAGCCTGAGCAAATTGTTGGGTGTCCTGTTCTGCGGCTTTCAGAGAGTTCCAAATGCTGTGATTCTCATATGCTGTGCCTCCGCTACCGACCAGGCCCCGGAAGCGGAAGCTTCGGAAGAATATATAGGAGTAAATGGGCTGCAGGTCAGGAGATCGGCCATTTGCAACATCCACCTCGCATTCTGCCAAGTGGTGGCTCGCGGAGCGGAAGTAACTCCAGTTGAGTAGAGCAATGATGGAGTAAATGTAATGGTGCATCCAGTGTGGCGAGTCGTTGACACCACTATAATGAGGTATAGAGCTGGAGTAGGCGAACAGGTCAGATTGCGCGACGATTGGGGACATGGACAGCGCCAACACGCTAGAAATTGCCCACAGGGCTTTGAGACAAGTAGTGGCCCGACTTTTTGCTGCTTCAACTGAGAGGAGTCCATTTTCACAGCTGGCCAGGAGGCCCACGATGCGAGAAAAGAACTGAAGGTCGGGGGTGTTCAACAGCGTGAGGATGCGGTCATTGTACGCCTGACGCATTCCATTCGGACCCCACAAGAGATCCGGAATTGCCTCGACAAAAGGCTCCAGTTCGTTCTCGTCTGCAAGGGACTTGAGGGTCCAGATGAGTGCGCGTCGATCACGTGCATTCCGTGCAGGCGACATCTCCATCGCCCGCTGCTCTATGGCCTCTGCGATGGTCTGCGTTGCACGATCACACGGGCGCCGGAGGCTCCGGATACGATGCCAGAGAAGCCAGCAGGCGTTTGTAAGAGGCGTGCGATAGGGGGAGTCCAGGTGCCATAATGGAGCCAAGCTCAGGGCCGAGTATACACATACGACGATGCCCAGTATTGCGGCCGCCACCGCTGCGATACCGATGTTGATAGGGATAAGAAAGGCGACCAGTCCTGCGAAGAAGAGCACGAGCGATGCGTGCAGGAGGAGCGGGATAATGTCGACAACAGTATGCATGTTGAATTGCTTCAAGCCATAGTACAAGAAAGAGAAGATGCGCGCGCGAATAATCGGCGAAGATCGCATGTCCGCTCTGTGCAAGAAATCGCGTGCCCATTGTTGGAGAAGTGTTGCAATGAGCGCGCAGGTGAGGCTAAGGCCCAGGCTGATGAACCAGAATATATTGCATATAAGTGACGCCGCAGGTGGTGTGAAGTGCGAACTCGGTGCAGGGGGAGCGGTGATGTTTCCACTCATAGATGCTGCAAGCTGCTGCGATATTTGTGTCAAAATTTGCACTGTAGCATCTCCAGTGTCAGGTGTTAGCGTCTTGTAGCTTTCGATGATAAAAGCTGTGAGGCTGGCGGAGAAGAGACCTGCCTTTCACATTCTCAAGCCAGACCATCCAGAAATGTAGAGGAGTGAACTCACAAATATAAGCAGTCCTTCCATGTCGCTTTTCCAGCTCTCAACGAGCGATTTGTCGTATTTCTCAGCTTCTGAGACGTATACTGCCCACAGCTTTGCGGCGGCGGCTTCCTCCGTAGCATCGGTATCTGAGGACGATGTCAGCGATCCTCGACGCATGAAACGGCGGGAATACGTTGGTTAGGAACCGCGCGATCCATTTCCTTTCTGTCGCTGGCGATTGGGAAGATGTGGGAGCAAGGCGGTTAAGCGCCAATAGACATGTGGTCTTGTCGTAACTGATCAGAAATCTTGATTGACCTTGTGTCGATCACAACTCCTCGGCAAGATTGCCGACGCGTTGCTCGTTATTTCACATGGAACATTGTTATCATAAGCAGTGTTGGCTCTTAACCCTTATGGACCCTCCCTCCTGGCTGTTAAGGGTTATTAAGGCTTAAGGCTTAATCGTAAGGGCAGAGGTTAAGGGCTTATATCCATTTTAGGAAATGGTTTCCCACGCTTAATTCTAGTGCTCCAGGTACTGCACGAAGGTACTGGCCAAGGCAATGAGGAGCCACTCTCAGGGTTGCCATTCAGTCACTCACAGACCTGGCTTGCCCTCTGCATCTGGCACGGTAGATGGCATAGCTTTCAAAAGTTCAACCTGATGTATGGTAATCTAGAAAATTTAGTGGCCGCACTGTGGGATGTAGTACTGCTGGAGAATATTCAAATGTCCCATTCCTTCATCTCTCTTTCTCAACTGCATGAATTTTGGTTGAAATCCGGCAGTGCACCACCCGAAGTCCAGCCTCTGCCGGGCCGGATCGTTAAGCCTTAACCGCTCGGAGCCTCCACCGTTAACCCTTAGGGCCTGATCGGGTGCACGAGAATTTTTCCCGAGAATTTTACTAGACTCTCAATCCTGCCATTATCCCATCTCTCTCTGTACTCTAGGACCAACTAAATCTATAATCTATGGATTCTTATTGTGAAGAGAGATATGCGACCCAAATCAGGTGAAGTTGTTGACATTCTAGGCTTTTCTAGCACAATTTATTCTGTGTTCCTTTCCTTTTCCGCTCGCAGGTCTCAATCCAGAAACACCCATTCGGAAATACCCTTATTTTACTGGGTTCTCAGCTGTTTGCTGATTTGCCTCTCGCCCAGTCTGCTTCGAATGCCGATTTTCGCAGCCTCCGGACCCAATCCAATATTCCCGGAGCATGGTGGTCTCACTGCTAACTCACGCAGATACCCAGGTGCGTTTCGTCGCTTGTATCGACCCGGTGGCGGATGGTCCGCATCTGCTCAGTTTTCCAATTCACCAAGTAAAGAAAATTCGGCAGAAGATGCCCGTTCGATTCGGGCCCGGGTCATCTGCACTCGGAAGAATCTTTTTTCACCCCACTTTTTGGGATGCTCGTTGGACCGAAGGCCCTCTCGCTGCCGACAACAGCAAAGAATATCCAACACCGATTGCGAGTGGATTCTGTGGACTTCATGGCCTTCCTTCGTGGATTTACTAGCTTGCGAGTGCACTCCAATCTACGCAACCCTCGCGCGATTCGCATTCCACCATGCACACATATTCAGGTGCGTTTCCATACTTGTATCGACTCGGTGGCGGACGGTCCGCCCCTGCGCCTTGTAGTTCTGCACCGCTGGGTCCCGCAGCCGTTGCCCGTTCGACTCGGGCCCGAGTCATGGCTTTATTTCGATTTGCTCTTTTTGCACCAGTCCCCGCCATCCGACGATCTTCCCATCTTGCTCGCGTCTTAGCCGCCTTCTCATCTATTTTTTCCTCTCTCACTACCGGCTGCGATACCTGGACGGACCCGCGCTCGTGTTCGCCGGCTCCCTCCGCGGCTCAGCGTTTCGAGCTGGAAACGTGTGCATATATTCAGGTGTGTTCCCCTGCTTGTATCGACCCGGTGGCGGACGGCCCGCATCTGCTCCGCTTTCCAGCCCAGGCAGACAAAAGGAAATCCGGCAGAAGACGCCCGTTCGATTCGGGCCCGGGTCATGCGGTGTTATGTGTCGAGATTCTTTTTTTCCCTTCACGTTGGTGTACTTCTCTCAGGTTGCGGTTCTTGGTTAATTCTACTCGCTACTCAAAATACAACGGAAGAATCTGGATCTAAATCTTGCCTAAAGTGCCTAGGCCTCCGGGCTCTCTCCTGCTCCCATCTACGCTAATCCTCGCGCAATTCGCACTCCGAACATGCATACATATTCAGCATCGTTTCCATACGTCCATCGACCCGGTGGCGGATGGCCCGCGTCCGCTCAGCTTTGCTTAGAGTCAGACGCAAATGCTGCGGAAGACGCCCGTTCGATTCAGGCCCGGTCATGCCTGCTATCGACGATTCTTTTTCCCGGCCCGTTGGTGTATTGCCTCTTGGGCTCTCAGGTTGAGGTACTTGGTTAATTCTACTGGCTTTCGAAAATACAACGGAAGAATCATGACATGACTCTTGAATAAAGTGCTGAAGCTGGCTCCTAGCTCAGTCTTGCGTTCCAATCTACGCAACCCTCGTGCCACGCGCACTCGAACGTTAACATTGAGGATCATTTCCACATGTGCATCGACTCGGTGGCGGATGGCCCGCGTCCGCTCAACTTTCCACAAAATGTCGTTGAAAATTCTGGGGAAGACGCCCGTTCAGTTCGGGCCCGGGTCATATTTCTTGCGTTCGACTTCCTCTTTTTTTCTTCAGTTCCCGCCATGCGAAATTCTTCTCGTTTATAACCACCTTCTGAGCTAGTCTCCCCGATGTACAGGATGCAACCAAGCTCTGCTATGATGTTGGCAATTTTAGCAACCCAATCAGTGTTCACGGAGCGTCATCGAGCTGACTGAAAACTCGCGCATATAGTCGGGTGAGTTTGATATCTGGTATCGACCCAGTGGCGGATGGTCCGCGTCCGCTCAGCTTATCCCTTATTCATCGATTCTGCGGAAGACGCCCGTTCGATTCGGGCCTGCCAGGTCATGAACGATGATCTACGCCGTTTTTTTTTCCTCCTCCCTAATCAATGTCAGGTCCTCCACAGTGCGGCCCAATTTCCTTTACGCAGTTTCTTCGCCGCTTCCGCACTATCTTGGCCACCTAGGTTTCCCGCTCTCAGAGAATCGCGGCGCCGATATGAATTCATGAGATTAGCTCCGCACTCTCACGCTCTTTTGGCTCTCGCGTTCATCTTCCTGGTCTCGATTTTCTAAATGGACGTTATTCGTGCTGCGGGTGGAAGTGGGAGGACTCGGTGGCGAAGGGTTTCGCGTCCGCTCTACTTCGAGATGCTTTAATGTCTTCAGCGGAAGGCGCCCGTTCGATCCGGGTCCGAATCATAGCCAGGTCGTGATTGCTTGCCTTTTTGTGAAAAAAGAAAAAAAAATGGTAATGCTGCTCAAAGGCGCTCCCAGAAATCTTGACATTGTTCCTGGGTTCTCCTGGAAATTGCATCGGACGGACGTCGTGCTCGTGTTCGCTGGCGTTCTCTACATACAGTGTCCTCCGCGGCTCAGCGTTTCGAGCTGAGCACGCGTGCATATATTCAGGTGTGCTTCATGCCCTTTACCGACCCGGTGGCGGATGGTCCGCCCCTGCGCTTTGTTACTCCTGTAGGCATTGGCTCCGCAGACGCCGCCCGTTCGACTCGGGCCCGGGCCATAAACGCTGATCCCCGCAGTTTTTTTCCTCTTCACTGATGAATGTCAGCTCCGCTCGCGTTCCACCCAATTTCTCGACGCAGTTTCTTCGCCGCCTCCGCCCCATTTTGACCGCCTAGGTTTCCCGCTCTCAGAGCATCGCGCCGAGATGATTTCCTGAAATGAACTCCGCTCCATTGCGCACAAGCGCACTCGACCCTCCGTCAAATATCCACAAAGGCGCGCAGTTCGGGCGAAAAGCCGCGCACCTATGCAGGTGTGTTTCCTTCCTTGCACCGACCCGGTGGCGGACGGCCCGCCCCTGCGCCTTGTGGTCGTTGGACCACATGGCTCCGCAGACATCGCCCATTCGAAGAATACTCATTCAGAAGTTGCGCACGTATTGAGCCATGCTTCGTGCATTATATCGACCCGGTGGCGGATGGTCCGCATCTGCTCAGCCTTCCACACGAAAGCAAATGCTGCGGAAGATGCCCGTTCGACTCGGGCCCGGGTCATCTGTCTGCACTCCGAGCGTTTTTTTCTCCCTCCACTTATTTGGAATGCTCGTTGGACCGAAGGCCTCTCGCTGCCGCCAAGAACAACAAAAAAAAGATCTAACACCGATCGCGAGACTCCCTGGGACTTGCATGGCCTTCCTTCCTGGACTTACTGGCTTGCGAGTGCACTCCGATCGACGCAACCCTCGCGCAATTCGCACTCCAACATGCACATATATTCAGGATCGATTCCACACTTGTATCGACCCGGTGGCGGATGGTCCGCGTCCGCTCAGCGTTCGACAAAGACGTTGATCTTGCGGAAAATGCCCGTTCGACTCGGGCCCGAGTCATCACTGCCCATATTCCATAATCTTTTTTTCACTGCCCGCCATGGTAAAAATTCATCATCCTGCTGGGATCTTAGGCGCTCGTTCAGCGGTTCCCCCGGCGTAGGAGAGGCAACCAAGCTCTGCTGTAATGGGTTAGCTATTTTCGCAACCCCCGTCAGTGTTCACGGAACCTCATTGTGCTGACTGAAAACTCACGCATATATTCAGGTGTGCTTCACGCTCTTGACCGACCCGGTGGCGGACGGTCCGCATCCGCTCAGCCTTCCGAGCCGTACAGAAGAAGGGAAATCCTGCGGAAGATGCCCGTTCGATTCGGGCCCGGGTCATTCGCACTCGGAGCATTATTTTTTCCCTCCACTTATTTGGATGCTCGTTGGACCAAAGGCCCTCTCGCTGCCGTCAAGAACAACAAAAAAAGATCGAACACCGATTGCGAGCGGATTCTGTGGACTTCATGGCCTTCCCTCGTGGACTTACTGGCGTGCGAGTGCGCTCCAATCTACGCAACCCTCGCGCAATTCGCACTCCGAACATGCACACATATTCAGGATCGTTTCCATACGTACATCGACCCGGTGGCGGATGGTCCACGTCCGCTCGACTTCGCTATGGCAAGTGCTGCGGAAGACGCCCGTTCGACTCGGGCTCGGGTCATGAACGATGATCTACGCCGTTTTTTTTCCTCCTCCCTAATGAATGTCAGGTCCTCCAAAGTGCCAGTGCCACCCAATTTTCTCTATGCAGTTTTTCGCCGCCTCCGCCCTATTTATCTCATGCAGTTTCACTCTCCAATTCATTCTTCGGAACTCACTCAACGTCGCGCATGTATTGAGGTACGCTTCGTGCGTTATACCGACCCGGCGGCGGACGGCCCGCGTCCGCGCGGCTTCACTGAGATCCAGATGAAAATGCTGCGGAAGACACCCGTTCGACTCGGGCCCGGGTCATGCGGTGTTATCCACCGAGGATTCTTTTTGCCCTTCACGTTGGTGTACTGCTCTCAGGCTGCGGTCCCTGGTTGATTCTACTGGCCGCTCAAAATTCAACGGAACAATCTTGATGCAAGTCTTGCGTAAAGTGCCTGGGCCTCCGGGCTCTCTCCTGCGCGCCAATCTATGCAACCCTCGCGCAATGCGCACTCCCAAAATGCATACATATTCAGGATCGTTTCCATACATGCATCGACCCGGTGGCGGATGGCCCGCGTCCGCTCTGCTTTGCAGAGATCTAGATGCAAATGCTGCGGAAGACGCCCGTTCGACTCGGGCCCGGGTCATTACAACGAACGATCTTTTTTTCCCTCCATTTACTTGGAATGCTCCTTCAACGTTGGACCGCGATATGCGCACCAATTCCTCTCGCTGATCCAACACCGGTTGCGAGGGGATTCCCTGGGACTTCATGACTCCTTCCTGGACTTACTGGCTTGCGATTGCACTCCGATCGACGCAACCCTCGCGCAATGCGCACTCCAAAAATGCATACATACTCAGGATCGTTCCTATACTTGCATCGACCCGGTGGCGGACGGTCCGCCTCTGCAACATGTACTCGACAGACATCGCTGTCGCAGACGCCGCCCGTTCGGCTCGGGCCCGGGTCATTCCCGGCTATCCACGATTCTTTTTGCCTTTCACGTTGGTGTACTGCTCTCAGGCTGCGGTTCTTGGTTAATTCTACTGGCTATCGGTAATACAATGGAGGAAGGGTGACCGAAATCTTGCATAATGGGCTTAGCACTAGACTCCAATCTACGCAACCCTCGCGCAATTCGCACCCCAACATGCACACATACTCAGGTACGTTTCCATACTTGCATCGACTCGGTGCCGGATGGTCCGCATCCGCTAAGCATGCGTGAAGGACGACATCGTCTAGTCGTGCGTAAGACGTCCGTTCGATTCGGGCCCGTGTCGTGTAACGAGTGTCAACAATTTTCTTTTCTCTTCCGTTTTTGAATACTGGCAGGTCATCCAAAGTTCCACCAAAAAGTCCACATTTTACTGAGAATACGGCTCTGGCTCGACATTCTTCCTTACCAGGTTTATTTATGAGGAAACTTCAAGTCGAGCCACTCACTGCTACTTATTCACACAAGCAAGCGCCGCTTGATACTGCTGATGTTCAAGTGCGCTTCGTGCATTCTACTGACCCGGTAGCGGACAGTCCGCCTCTGCGCTTGTTAAGTCGAACGCGCCGAATTCTTCGTACAGGCAGAAGCCACCCGTTCGACTCGGGCCCGGTTCATTCTTGTGGGTTTTTTTTTGTGCTCTCTTCTACGCCATCTTGCTCGTCCTTTACTCCTTCTTGCTCGCTGGCTTCTGCCCCACGCTCACATTTTCTCACCCAGGTCGTATTAATCCCCTGCTGATATTTCTGAGCCTCGAGTTATGCAGGTGCGTGTCTACGTTAGTATCAACCCGCAGGCGGACGATCCGCATCCGCTGAGCATACGCCGATTAGGACCACATGAATTCATGCGGATCATTCGACTCAGCCCCGCGGCATGGTTATTAGTTGCAATCACTCTATGAACACCGCGCAATTCGGATGAGCCGCGGGCGTACTCAGGGTTGATTACTCGCGCCCATCTCCATTTTCATGCTGGACGTTATTCGAGCTCCAGTTGGTAGTGGCAAGGACTCGGTGGCGGAGGGTTTCGCGTCCACTCTACTTAGAAGTCGTGGGTTGCAAGTTCCGTGGAAGGCGCTCGTTCGATTCGGGCCCGAGTCGTGTGAAAGTTGATAGTTGCCTTTTGCTCTCCCTTTGTTGTGCCTTAGGACTCAAGCGTCCGTTCAAGATATCCTTTGTACGGGGTTCTCAAGCTGCCCAGTGCCAATCTTGCTCTCGTCTGTTGTGCCCCCTACAATGCCTCTGCTATATTGGTTGATTCTTCACGGAGGCAGATTGTTCACTCTGAATAGTCGCGCATATAATGAGGTACGTTCCCTCCGTGCATCGGCCTGGTGGCGAACGGTCCGCCCTAGTCTCTCATAGACAGACGCTACAGACGAAGTAGCACGTACCTCGCATGTCTGTAGGTCCGCCCTGCACGCTGTGGAGCTCTACGTCCCATCCCTCTGCAGTCGCCGCCCGTTGGCCTCGGGCCCGGGTCGTGTACTTGACGCTTTCTTTTTTCTTCTTCAATGCCGCCCCACGACAATCTCCTCATCTTCGTGGGGTCTTGGCCGCACTTTAAATTTCACCGTTTGCCCGGCGTACAAGGTGCGATCAGGCTCCGTGTAAGGGGTTAGAAATTGTTGCAATCCCCGTTAAATCTTGACAAAATCTCATTGTGCAACTCTCGCAGATGTTCAAGTGCATTTCTGTTCTAGGATAGACCCGGTAGAGGATGGTCCGCCTCAGCTATTCTTACAAACCAATCAAGGAGTCCTGCGGAAGATGCCCGTTCGACTCGAGCCTGGGTCATGAATTGTCCTTCCTGATTTTTAGATTGTTCGACTTTTATGTCGACGGTGCTCGCGGAGCTGGACTCGGAAGTATGATAAACAACCTTCCGGGATGTGCAGCCCTTCTTCCGGGAGAGGTGCTACGAAAAATCCAATGGAGGGATTAATCTTTGGCAAAGAGGTACTGTATTGGATATCAACCCATTGAAATATTGCGCAGATTGCCAGATATCTCAGTTGATGCTTGGGAACTATCCGGTCCGTGTGGGACACAGTAGGATTTTGATCAACTCGACAAGGACTCCGACTCTCCGCACGAAGGAATCCAATAAATACAAGATGAGATATATTACTGAAAGTCGGGGGCGGTAGTAGCTAACATAACAAAGTCACTAGTGAGCCTGGGCATACCAGAAGTGTCCATCTCCATGCTCAGCCTCTTGTACTCTCCAGTGTGTCTCGATATTGCTGGCAGCCTATGAAAAATTCAACTTCAATAACATGTCTTTAGGACGAAACATACCGATCTTGGTCGTTCTGGTATATTGTTGCAAAATTGATTCGTAGGGGTCCTTTTTGTCTCTCAAGATCACCCATGGCCTGTGATCAATTGAGTTCAATAATTCTCCCAATCCGATAACATGTAAGGACTCACCGATTTCGGCCGGACTGGGGCAGAGGGAGGATGTGCCCCGTTCGCAATGAGTAGTTGAACTGTAGATTCGTGACCCCAAGCGAAGGCCGCCTGCAAAGGTGTTCCATAGTGTCCAGAGGAAGTGATAATGGCACCACTGTCAAGGAGCAGTTGGACAATGCCCACATGTCCTCGGACCGATGCTTGCCATAGTGCGGTGGTGTCATTGACTTGCTTGTTCACATCGGCAAGACTGTCAATGAGGAGGCAAACCACTCCCTCATGTCCCCAGGCAGAGGCAGCCTGCAGAGCTGTTCCATGTGGCCATACTTGAGCATCAACATCAGCCCCTTTCTCAATGAGGATTTGAACTACAGGCTCATGACCGAACAAAGATGCAGCCCATAGAACCATTCCATCCTCTCCTCCCTGGCCGTTGACATCAGCTCCTTTGTCAATGAGGAGCTGAACTATAGACTCATGACCATACACAGCTGCGGCCTCCAACACTGTTCCATATGGCCCTCCTGGAGCATTGACATCAGCCCCTCTCTCAGTGAGGAATTGAACTACAGGCTTGTGACCATACACAACTGCAGCCTGCAGAGCTGTTCCATATCGCCCTCCTTGAGCATTGACATCAGCACCTTTCTCAAGGAGTAGTTGAACTACAGGCTCATCACTATACTGAGATGCAGCCTGCAGAGCTGTTCCATATGTCCCTCCTTGAGCATTGACATCAGCCCCTTTCTCAAGGAGTAGTCGAACTACAGGCTCATGATCGAAATAAGATGCAGCCTGCAAGGCAGTTCCATCATCTCCTCCCTGGGCATTGACATCAGCCCCCTTCCCAAGGAGGACTTGGACCACTCTCTTATGTCCCTCAGCACAGGCAGCCTGCAGAGCTGTTCCATCTGGCCATCCTCGAGCATCAACATCAGCCCCTTTCTCAAGGAGGAGCGGGATCACTCTCTCATGTCCCCTCAGAGATGCAGCACGCAGAGCTCTTGCAGCCTGGGCATTTACATCAGCCCCTTTCTCAATGAGGAGTTGAATGATAGGCTCGTGACCCTGTTCGGATGCGGCCTCCAGAGCTGTTTTAGACTCTCCTCTTCCATCCACATTGCCACCATGCATAATCAGTAACTCAACCATTTCACAGTAACCATAAAATGCTGCAACAGGCAATGCAGAGTCATCACTGCCTGCATCCATGCCTTGATTCATCAGGTCAATAGCTATCTCCATCAGGTTTGCAGCTGCCGAAATGCACAGCAGTGAAGGTGATGATGGCACCATGCGACAATCCCAAGGGGCTGCTTGGGTGGGGAGCCACTGGTAGGGATGGACACGGGTTTTTCATCGCTTTTATGTAATCACAACATTGAGCTCGCCTGTACAATTTTTTTGAGCCCAGAAGTAGCACAATCCGTGAAGAACTGACTGAGTTATGGTTCTATCAAGTTTGGTGCTGGAAATGGAAACGCTGCTGTCTCCAATAGCAAATTTAGCGCCTAAACCCGCGGGTCCGAAACCCGCGGGTTTCGAACCATGTTCAAAGGTCCTGTCACATATATATGTGACCTTGGGGTTTCAAACTTGTTTTAATCATAACTCAGTCAGTTCTCAACCGTTCTGGATGTTTTTGGGCTCAAAAAATTCGCAGAGTCGAGCTCTACGTCGCCACTACATAAAACCCGCGGGTTTACCCGTGACCATCCCTAGGAGCCAGAAGGATAAATGAGACCAATATGGATTATTGTTCAGAAAACATTCAATTTTGGTTCGAAGATCTTTCTGTGTAGGTGCTTCCACAGCATGTAGAAGGCAGTACTGGCTATATGCAATGAATGGGTGCAACTTGAGAAGCTCTTGTACTGCTCCATGCTTCAAATGGTCCACCCTGACATGTAAAAATTCCGAAAAGCATAAATACTCCAGACAGCTCGAGGCAATCATTGTGTGAGCATCAGGAAATTTCAATGATTGGATAGCATCAAAATAGCCCTGTGTGGTGTAGTGGATGAGACGGACAACAGACATTGCCTCATCTACAATGATCAGCCCTGCACAGACCGATAGAACAATTGTGATGTCCAACAGATTATCTGAATCAAGACTGGTAGCATTTGGTTCAATAGCCAGGGCCTCCCGAAGCTCATCTACTGTCAAAGGCCGCTTTGCATAGGCCACCCAGGTCAATGCTTGGAGGGCCAATTGTTTATCATCATCATTCTGGGAAAGTATCAGGTTTATAGCCTCATCATATGTGCAGTTCAAATCTGTTGGTAGATGCTGAAGAGCCTCACGAACTGCCTTGACCGTATTCTTGGTAGCCAGAGTGTCTGTGTGCCATTTGGCCATCAAAAACCTGCATCACGTACTGTTAGTGGCCTTCAAGACTCAGTAGTGACAATGCATACATTCCCTGTGCATTGCTGGTTAATGTAGCTTGAATCTCATCTCGCAACTCTGGCCGGGTTTGGACATGCTTGGATAATTTTGCCGACTTTCGAATTTTGTTGTCCACGTAGTGGTGTATATCATCGTCTGTTGCATGTATTTCGAGCCCGACTAAGTCCGGGAAGAAATCATTCAGAGAAACATGAGGTCTTGCGGTCAACATCAAACTCGTAGTGGCTCCCAGCAGTTTGGACAAATATCCAAGCAAGATATTGCGCTGGTCTTCAGGATATTCGTCTAAAGCATCAACAATGAAGTAGCTCCTCGAATGTTCTGCCACAGCAGATTGAAGCATATCAAACACCTCATCCTGTGAGGGCCGGGTGTCTCGCAGCCAATGATGTTTGTACAGGTAATCCACCGCAGGAGAGATGGATTTATCAACCATAAACTGTTTCCAGAGACTAGCCAGGAGACTTGTCGAGGTCTGAATCTCTGTTTCCTTGTGGTTCAGATAAATGCAAGCCACCCCGGTGTTGCTCTGTCTGAATTTAGACCTGAGGTGATTCACCACCAAGGACCTGGCCAGCAGTTGAGAGAAAATTAAGGGAGGTAGGAAGCCCCAGGACTCACGAAAGGACAGTCTTGCCAGCTCCCGCTGCTCCCCCCAGGAAGTCAGAACTATGGGAAAGTAGCAAGCCTGATACACATACGAATTCCCTTGCACCACAAAATTCCTCCAGCATGCAACTCCCAGTTCTGGAACTGAGGATCTGACAGAAGCCATTGCCCTGTTCCTTGCTGCCAAGTATGGAAAATGTCTGCCTGTCGCTGGAAAAAATTCAGTGAAGTTATCCAGGTGAGAATTTGTTCCTTTTTGGCCACTGTACTAGTGGTTCATCAATGCCCGGAGAGTCAACCACATGGACTGACGATTATTGCGCTCATGTTGCTCACGGGCATTCTCCGCTACCGCTGCGAGAATCCCTAGAAAAATAATGTTGACAACATCCTCCGAATAGACCTGGTAATCCACTCACGATCATTTTTCTTTTGTTGCTCTGAGATGCCGAATGTCAGCAGCACCAGGGTAGAGAGTCTACGACACTGACCATCATGGTTCCTCTTCTGCTCCTGGTTGGCTGCCTGATTTACATCCCTGATCAAACCTGTTAGCACGTAATATGTTATATATTGACGCACTCACGAGTTCTCCATCACCACCCATACAGTGAGCAATGACTTGATTGATTCGAATTCTTCCAGATACTCCTTTATTTCCTTCTTATTCCACAGGGTCCATGTGAGCTGCTTCGAGAACTTCGACCACCGCCCATCCGTGGGTTCCAGTTTGGTGGTAAATTTCTCCATCCGTGTTTGGAATCTGCCCAGCGGCGACACCAGGTGCTGGAACATGCTCGTCGATGAGCTGATGAGGATGTGCTTCTCCAGCTCAATAAGCAGAGGTTTGAGATCATCAACATCCGTGAAGAGCTTCTTCTGCTCTGCAGGTGCATTGTGGAAGTCTTTGATGTATTCACGAGCCTTCAGTGCCGTGTCGACAAGCTGGATGGTGCCCGTGACAATGCCCAGTGTTTCGGCCATGGGGTGAGAGAGAGAAAGAGATGGAAGGCTGTGCGGTATTGCCTGGTGGTGGGAGGGCGCTTCAAGAAGCTGGGTAAGATGAGTCTCCGAGCGCTGATGAACTGTCAGGACACAACAGTTGTTGGCCAGCTGTTGGCATGATGGTATCAACCTCCTGGAGAGATTATTATCTGTTCTTTTAACGAGATCGGCGGCTTTCGTTTGCCAATCTTTAGTTTCATCCCCATTCAACTTATCCCATGCTTCTCTTCTCTTCGTTCGTCCTCATCCCGGATGCCACAAATACCCCTGTGCTCCAAGGCGCAGCCTCGACACAGGATTGAAACTTCCCCGTTTGAATTTCTCGCACTGTGCCCGGATATTACACTGCCGTGAACGGCCTCGGTGAGAACTCATCGACCCATTCGGAAGATCAAAGAAGTAGGTAAGCCTCGTGCTTTTACAGCTTTCATACTGCAGCTGGCATTTCCAGATATGTAGCTGAAACTCTCACCGCGCCGCAGGGAAGATCTTTCTCGGACTGCGCAGCCCGGAGTGTCTCCGGAACCATAAAGCACCGACATCGAGGCCCCTTCCATCCCTTCCGCAGACACATCCTGGCCGATCCCCTCTTAGATCATTGGCATAGCTTTTCTAATTCTCTCACCATTCATTTCCTTTCTTTTTTTAGAAAAAAGAAATTAGGTTTACCTGGGGGGTCTAACCTTGAGTTTGCGGTCTAGGGAGCGATCTACATCGATCATTCGAACATCGTGTAATTCGGAGGGCAGATTATTGTAGTTACCGAGCCGGAATTAAACGGTCCGTGTAGCTTCCAGCGGAATTCTGAGGCTTGGAACAGTGAAGAAATAGGAGCCTCAGTCCCCTGCGCCGGAACGAAGCGGAGGTAGATCTTAGCGAGATTCATTAAGTACCTCCAAACACAGATCTTTATCCGAGCCTAACGACAAGTTCCCGGAATCCGGATCTATGATATAGTCTTCTGTTTCTTCACTTTGTAACACTCTTTTGGCTCATAGACCCTGAGTCCAACTCAATTGACCATCGACAATATCAAGAGGAATTGCACATCCATCAACTCTTGGAACTGACCGTGACTGGAAGTCAACCCCCTTCCTGGCTCGACAACCCTGGCCGCGGCGCGCGCACTCCCAAATTATGCACACCTATTGACGGATTTTCCCCAACATTCGCCGAATCGGTGGCGGAAGGTCCACACCTACGCCTTATAAACTCCTGATATGAGGGTCCCGCAGACACCACCCGTTCGATTGTGGCCTGGGTCATGTCCTAGTATGGGTTGAGTTTCATTTCTTCGCTTTATTGCTGTCGTCGCTGGCTCGAAGGCCCTTCCATTAGATACGAGCCGTCTAGATATGCTATATTCGACGCCCTCGCACTCGCCTTGCGCGACGTCCCCGACAAGTATTTATGTAGGGGATTATTCTGGGTGCAAACTAGCGCACATGGTCAGGTACGTTTCCTTTCAGCTGAGAGGGCCGACATCCTCCCTGCCGGAGCCTTCTCAGTATAATGGATTCAACGCTGCGCGACCCCGCAGAGCTCACTCTCAAGTTCTCTGAACCCATCCATACCACTGGCACTGGCACTGGGGCCATGCTTCCTCACACTTTGAACCCGTCCTGCTCGTAGCTCTCCCAATCAATTCTCACTAATGTCTCCCGGTTCATCCCATAGGAGTTATCAACTCGGTGGTGAAATTGAATCACATCCGCTGCATTTGAGGTGAGTTCAACCCCTAGTCTGTGCAAGTCGCCCGTTGGACCCAGGCCCGAGTTATTCCAGCTCTGTTGGAACACTTTTTTCGTCGCGCACGCTCCTCATGTATCCCTGGCCCAGAATGCACTCCCCCCTCGCCGGGCTCAGAGTTATGAAAGCCCAACTGTTTCACGTCCACGGTGCACGTACAGCTCGCTCGGCTCAATTGATAGCTTACTGACGTTCCGGGTATCATACAGTTCATTCCATTTGAAGTTCCAACAACCGAGACGGAACGAGATTGATTATTGGGATGCACGTTGAGTGTGAGAGCAGTGCAGGGTTTCTCCTGGGCCAGTGCAGGTTTCTACACCCCGGAGGTGCGACTGGTAACGAGTCTAGCGAAGAATGCCAGTGTCCCATTCCGACCCTCGAGATATTGAATGCAGTCGGAGCATCTCTCAACAGAGCCCTAGTTCAAGTACGACTCCAATGACCAGCGAGCGAATCCAGTACTTAGAAATCACCCAACCCAAGAACCGACTCGATCGCAGATGGCCCGCACGTGCGCATGTTAGGATGAAGGACAGCATCTTAGCAGGAGTCATCTGTTCGAATCAGGTGTTGGAGACCGTTTTCTGTTCAGTGAGTCTGATTTGATTCTTTTCTACAGACTGCGGCGACACTGCGACTCAAGTTCATAACTAACTGGATGGGCGAGGCGTATAGAATCCGCGCGCGACGTTCAAAGTACCTAAGAAGGACTGCGCAGAGGATTATTTCAGCAACCGGCACCAACGAGCCACCAGGCCGCGGTTCAGAAGCACCGCCCAAAAAGGAGCTTCAGCGCCCGCATTCGACGGAGACTCGGCCGAGATTTCCGCATTGCTCGAATGCCAGCATATCTTGAGGTGATCGAGAAGGGCGGAGGTCCATACAGTTATTTGCCAGCGAGATACCCCAGATGTGTGACCCGAGACGGGGATGCGCACCCGACGATGGTGCAGGTCAGGCGTTCAATTACTGCGCAGAGGATTATTTCGGCGCTCAGCACGAACAAACACCAGGTCGCGGTTCAGAAGCACAGGAAAAAGGGGGGAGCAGTGCCGCGCATCGAGAAACTTAGCCCCAGGAACACTATAGCCCCGAGGCCGGGATGCGCACCCAAAGTGAGATGAATGGGAATTTACTTTGAATTATACACGTCCGAGGTGGGAGCGTAGGGAATTCCAGGGGGACTCAGATCAGCAAGTATGTCATGGCTCAGTAGGCGAGGAACTTGAATCATGATGCACCAGTCGGCGAGGCGCACATGGAGGGAGGGCCTGTCCCTGTTACAATCCGTGTAAGAGCTGGTTAGTTACAACCCCTGTAAAAGCCCAGGCCAGCTCAGAATCCAGTGGGAATGAGGATGCATTGCATCGCATCGTTTGTTCTAAGATGTGTGGAATGAACGAGATCCCAAGGTGAGGAATCGGAAACCTGTTTATTATGGACGACCCGTACACGGATCCTGTACAAAGCTTCTGTCTCCGCCAACAGCAACGTCGCAGCAGTTATGCGTATTACACAGGAGGGCGCGCCATGGGAAGATAGTATCAAGACAGAGGTGTGAAGCATGGAGAAGGAATGCGGGACAGCGCGTATGTCAGAGAGTAGAGGAAGGAGCGGCGAGGACGCGAGACAGGAGGCAAGCTGGCGGGGCAAGCGCGCAGCAGCAAGGAAGGAGGGGGGAGGAGGAGAGGGGGAAGCCGAGCGAATGGAAAGAGGTCGCGGCGGGAAGCAGGGAGGGAGAGTTGTGGCGGGAACGGCAGATGGTCAAAGGAGGAGTATACTGAAGAAGGGAGCTAACGCGCTGGGTGTGGATGGAGTATGCGCGGCAACGTGGAAGAAAGACAGATATAAGGCGGGCGAGGGTGGAGCGGTGGAGTGGAGCGGGGAGCAGTACGTCGGGAACGAAGGAAGGAGGGGACACAAAGCGCGGAAGGCGCCGAGGGGAAGGGCACGGAAAGAGGTGATAAAGGAGAGGCGGAAGGCCGCGCGGGACGTGAGCAGCGGGTATGGACATGGGGAAGCGTCCAAGGACTCGGAAGGGAGAAGGTGCAGGAAGGACGCGGTGTGGAGAGATATAACCAGGAACGATCGCAAGGAGGGAGGGGTACGAGCGTGTGTATCAGAAGAGAAAGGAGTGGAGGCGCAAAAAGGCAGAGTGTTCAGCGCAAGGGTGGGTGGCGGAGTGTAGAGCGAAGGGGATACGCAGTGGCGAAGAAGAACGGGTGTGCCGAAGGAGACGAGGTGCAGGGAATAACAAGTGTAAAGAAAGGTCGAACCGCCGAAAGAGAGACGAAGGACGGACGCACCCTACTATGATCATACGCCCCCCGCCGCACCTTCTCCAACACGCTCTCCGTCGCCTTCAAGAACGCGTCTGCGACGCCTGCCCCGTTCTTGGCCGACGCCTCGGCGGCGAGGAGCGATTCTGTAGGCGGGTGAGTAAGTGAAGGGTAAGAGCGGGAAGGAGGGAAGAGAAGAGCAAGACGGGGGCGAGGAGTACGAACTGCTCTGCCCAAGCCTCAACGCACAGAGCGCCCGCCGCACGACAAGACGCACCGTCGGATCCGGATTGGCGAGGAACCGCTGGTCCGTGAGGCGCACGAGCAAAGACGACTTGCCCACCGCCGCGTCGCCTGTCGCCTCCTCTCAGCTCGCTTAATACCCCACGTAAGAGAGGGCGCACCGGTGATGATGAACTTGAGGACGTAGTGCCATGCGGGGTTGGCCATCTTCGAGCGTAGACTTGGCTTCGTATAGCGGAGAGTTGGAGGAATTGAGGAGGAGGAAGAGAGCAGAAGACGACGACGCGCAATGGATGAGGTCAGTGGCAAGGCAACCGCATGGCAACAATGCCGAGATGGTGCCGAGATGATGCCGAGGTGCTGCCGATCGCGTCTCACGCTCTCTCTGCTCCCGCGCTCATGTCGATTTTCTATGTTCTCGCTGGACCTTATTCGTGCTGCGGGTGGAGGTGGGAGGACTCGGTGGCGAATGGTTTCGCGTCCGCTCAGCTTAAGATCCCATCCTGGTAGATAAAAGTTCTGCGGAAGGCGCCCGTTCGACTCGGGCCCGAGTCATAATGGATTGTTTTGATCGACATCCTCTTTTTGCACCAGTTCCCGCCATCCGGAAATCTTGCTCATCCTGCTGGCGTCTTAGCCCCCTTCTCATCTATTTTTCTCTCGCTACCGGCTGCGATACCTGGACGGACTCGCACTCGTTTTCGGCCGGCGTCCTCCGCGGCTCAGCTTTTCGAGCTGAACACGCGTGCATATATTCAGGTGTGCTTCGTTGCTTGTATCGACCCGGTGGCGGATGGTCCGCATCTGCTCAGCCTTCCACACGAAAGCAAATGCTGCGGAAGATGCCCGTTCGACTCGGGCCCGGGTCATGGGATCTGACCACGCTCTGTTTTATTCTTGCCTTGCCTTTCCTTTTACGCTCGCAGGTCCCCAATCCAAAAATCACCCATTCGGAAATACCCTTATTTTACTGGGTTCTCAGCTCCTCGCCCAGTCCGCTTGGAATGCCGATTTTCGCAACCTCCCAATCCAATATTCCCGGAGCATGGTAGGTCTCACTGCTAACTGGGGCACATGTTCGGGTACGTCCCTCTGCTTGCATCGACCTGGTGGCGGACGGTCCGCCCCTGTGCCTTGTACTTCCTGGCAATCATGGCTCCGCAGACGTCGCCCGTTCGACCCGGGCCCGGGTCATGAACGATGATCGAGGCCGTTTTTTTTCTTCCTCTTCACTGATGAATGTCAGGTCCTCCAAAGTGCCACCCATCTTTTTACGCAGTCTTTCGCCGCCTCCGCCCTATTTATCTCATGCAGTTTCACTCTCCAACTCATTCTTCGGAAGAATACTCACTCAACGTCGCGCACGTATTGGGGTACGCTTCGTGCGTTATACCGACCCGGTGGCGGACGGTCCGCATCCGCTCAGCTTTCCAATTCACCAAGCAAAGAAAATTCGGCAGAAGACGCCCGTTCGACTCGGGCCTGGGCCATTGCCACTCAATTTTCTACGCAGCTTTCCGCCGCCTCCGCCCTATCTTAATCACCTAGGTTTCCCGCTCTCAGAGAATCGCGCCGCCAAGATGAATTCATGCAATTAGCTCCGCACTCTCACGCTCTTCTGGCTCTCGCCATCATCTTCCTGGTCTCGATTTTCTGGTGAACGTTATTCGGGCTGCGGGTGGAAGTGGGAGGACTCGGTGGCGAAGGGTTTCGCGTCCGCTCTACCTAACGCTGACGGAACTAGTTCTGCGGAAGGTGCCCGTTCGATTCGGGCCCGAGTCATGCACTGTTTGTCGACAAGCCTTTTTGCGAAAAAAAAGACTGGCTGCTGGGAATGCTCAGAGGTGTGCTCCCAGAAGTTTTCAACACGGGCTAGGGCTCTCTGCGTCCTTCTGCCGATCGTTCTCTGGTTTAGATTTCGCCTGCAATGCCTCGCTTGTAGGAGACGGACTCGCACTCGGTGTTCGCCGCTGGCCTCCACGAAGCACGACCATCACACACCGAAAACTCGCGCACATATTGAGGTGCGTTCCGTCGCTTGTACCGACCCGGTGGCGGACGGTCCGCGCCTGCGCCTTGTACTTCAAGTTCTTGGGACCCATGGCTCCGCAGACGTCGCCCGTTCGACTCGGGCCCGGGTGAACGGTACATCATTCCCGCGTTTTGTTTTCCTCTTCACTAATGTCAGGTCCTCGAAAGGCCTCCCTCCCCCCATATCTTTTCATTTGACTGAGTTCTTAGCTGCCTCCTGACTCTTTCTGTCTCATCCAGTTCCGCCTCCAACTCATTGCACGCCATCTTCGGAAGAATATTTACCGAAAAGTCGGGCATAAATTGGGGTACGTTTCGAGCATTATATCGACCCGGTGGCGGATGGCCCGCGTCCGCGCGGCTTCACTGAGATCCAGATGAAAATGCTGCGGAAGACGCCCGTTCGACTCGGGCCCGGGTCATGCGGTGTTATCCACCGAGGATTCTTTTTGCCCTTCACGTTGGTGTGCTGCTCTCAGGTTGCGGTACTTGGTTAATTCTAGTGGCTACTCAAAATTCAACGGAAGAATCTTGACCTACATCTTGCTAGGCCTCCGGACTCTCTCCTGCGCTCCAATCTACGCAACCCTCGCGCAATTCGCACCCCAACATGCACACATACTCAGGTGCGTTTCCATACTTGCATCGACCCGGTGGCGGATGGCCCGCCTCCGCTCGGCTTTGCTGAGATCTAGATGAAAATTCGGCGGAAGACGCCCGTTCGATTCGGGCCCGAGTCATGGACTGTTTGTCGACCAGCCGTTTTGCCAAAAAAAAGACTGGCTGCTGGTAATTCAGTGTTTCCCCGCGAGGTCTTCAACATTGTTCTGCCCTCTCTGCTTCCTTCTGCCGATCGTTCCCCCGTTTAGGTTTCGCCTGCAACGCCTCTGCTGTATTAGATGGACCCGCGCTCGAGGGGTATTCACCGCTCCCCTCCATGAAGTCTCGCCATCATATACTGAAAACGAGCGCATATATTCAGGTGTGTTTCCTTCCTTGTATCGACCCGGTGGCGGACGGTTCGCCTCTGCCGTTAATATCTCCTGTGAATTACAATTTCGCAGATGTAGCCCGTTCGATTCTGGTCCGGGTCATGGATTATCTCCGTGGTATTTTTTCCCCCCACCTGTTGTTTATATCACCACTTGTACACGGCTCCGTCGAGACCTCTCCGCTGCCGGCTCTCAGCTCCGTCTTTACTCCCACCTGCACCTTTCAATTACCCACCAAGGAAGGAGGAAACCGGTCCCGAATGCTCCTGCTGGCAGCAAACTTCTCACTCAATCAATTTGGCTTTGGTAGCGCTCTAGCTCTGCATTCTGCTTATGAGGATCATCCATCATTCCGGAGGAGGAAATCTCAAGACGAGCTACTTCACCGCTATTTATTCACACATGCAAGCGCCGCTCGATACTTCTGATGTTCAAGTGCGCTTCGTGCATTCTACTGACCGGGTGGCGGACGGTCCGCCTCTGCAACATGTGCACTCCTCGTACGTTGGTCTCACAGACGTCGTCCGTTCGACTCGGGCCCCGGGCCATTATAAGTCATTCCAACTTCCTCTTTTTTTCTTCAGTTCCCAAATTCTGCTCCAGTTCTTGATGTGCATAAAGTGTAACATTGGACTCCTAGGCCTCCTAGCTCTCTCTTGCGCTCCAATCTACGCAACCCTCGTGCCACGCGCACTCGAACGTTGACATTGAGGATCATTTCCACATGTGCATCGACTCGGTGGCGGATGGCCCGCGTCCGCTCAACTTTCCACAAAATGTTGTTGAAAATTCTGGGGGAGACGCCCGTTCAATTCGGGCCCCGGTCATATTTCTTGCGTGCGACTTCCTCTTTTTTTCTTCAGTTCCCGCCATGCGAAATTCTTCTCGTTTATAACCACCTTCTGAGCTAGTCTCCCCGATGTACAGGATGCAACCAAGCTCTGCTATGATGTTGGCAATTTTAGCAACCCAATCAGTGTTCACGGAGCGTCATCGAGCTGACTGAAAACTCGCGCATATAGTCGGGTGAGTTTGATATCTGGTATCGACCCAGTGGCGGATGGTCCGCGTCCGCTCAGCTTTCGAGTGCAGACTAATCGTACGGAAAACGCCCGTTCAGGTCGGGCCCGGGTTCTCGCTGGTTTCTTTTTTCCCCCCCTTTTTGTTTCCCCTCAGGGGTTTATCCACGTCGGCCCTAGCTCACGGCTCTCAGCTCTGCGAATAGAAGCTAAGATGTTACTGAAAGTCGGATGCGGTAGTAGCTAACATAGTGAAGCCGCTAGTGGGATCTGGGCATACTACTGTAGTGCAGGACGCAGAACGGGCCAAAGGATGGCTATTTGAAGCGAACTTTGCGTAACTTAATCCAACTTAAAATTACTTGAATGCACTTGCCCGGTACTTTCACTTTACTTAACTTGTGAAATCAACTTGCCCTGCCTTGAGTTCGGCTAAGTTAATGTGGCAGGCTACATTAGTTCACATAAGTAACTCAGTCAGGCATCCCTTTATAGCAGGGCCCAGTGAGCCATCGGTCGGGTCCCCGTCTAAAATTCATGAGTTCCCTGATGAAGCGCATCCAGCCGACGTATTCAAATTGCAGTGGCTTTACGACCGACTGAAACAAGCATACAGCCCGCAGCGAATGAGGCAGCGGCGTCGTCAGTGATGACCGAAGCGTCCTCCCACCCCCATATCGGTTATGAATATTTCTTGTACGTTGTTTAAAGTAACTCACTAACCTGAAGGTAGGTTGCCGCCACCAGTCCCTGCGTCCTCCAGCTCGGCCATTTTTTCCTTGGGATATATTGACACAACGTAATGACATATGCCGTTGCATCCCCACGCGGTCTGCCCATGCTACGCCCACTATCTACTGCATGTATCCGTCCTGCGAGCATTATCACACGCCGCTGCTCACCCCAGTTCGCTGATTGGGGATAATACGCAGGGCACCCGCGGCACTCCGCTTCTTTGGAGAAGTTACATCCCATGATTCACGACTCGCATGGAGAGAACACATGATTGGTGTGAAACCTTGAGTCTGAAACACCCCTGCTCGCAGTCTGGCTTGCACATCAAATAGAGCTCATTGGCCGTTGACTTCCAAGCTGCTCTGCGGTAAGTCACTCAGACTTCCTGAGTAATATACGCCCAGATGCTCCGAGGCATGGGAAGATCCTACCTTGGCATCAAAGAACCAAGATGCGAATGTGGATTGCTGCTTCTAATGGGGCGACCGGAAATACTGAAAAGGTACGGACGTGATGAGCTTGGCACGCCATTGCGAGGATGCCCCACCACCCTAGTGTCACCGACATTAGATTGACCAACATATTGGCTTGTTTGGGGCCAGCAGTTGCACTCTTGAACGACCTTCACGATGCCTCTAGCACCCCCTTCCTACCGGCCATTTCAAGCACCACCGCGGCTTTAATCACTTTGTGCCAGGTACTGCGTGGCATACTGTATCCGACCAATCTGACTCCGTCCAGAATTTGAAGAGAAACAAGGCTGAATGTGTTCAGCTTATGGAACATGTTCACGGGCTTCTCTACGCCATTATCAATCTCCATATCACGTCAGAAACCCCAGGAACAGTCCAACCCTCAGCTCTGTACGACATGGCAAGATTCACTGAGTGAGTTGATCCTCATTGGAGTAGTGGAGTGTACATTCATCGGGAATTGTTCAGGACCTTGCACAAGATACATACATTTCTTGAAGCACAACAGGACGGAAACAAGCTCAAGAACTTCTTCCGCCAAAGTGAGCTGAACACCCTTCTCAACAGTTGTCGTGCAGGATTGCAGCAAGCGCTGGATGCGTTCAAGGTGAAGCGTTCTATCCTACTCATGCGGGGGGCTCATTTTGCATAGATCGACACTAGCTGGCAAGTTCTAAATAATGTCGCAGAGCTGCAGAAGAAAACCAAAAATCTACACAATCAACTGCAAGCATTGATTTCGACCCTTTCAGATGAGCCAAATTCTGACAGGTCGACATCCTCCGTATGTGTATTTGTTATACCAGAAACTCAACTGAACCAACCAATCAGCTCTCCCGGCGGATCGGTCGATCTCAGAACAGGTAAGTGCGGACGTAATTTCTATCCTGGAACCAATGCTCACCAATGCTTTTAGCAGTTCAAATTCGTTTGCCTTGCTGCCCCCAATTCCCAAGATATTCAACGGGCGAGAATCGGAACTTGCAGAAATTGTAAAGAGTCTCAGCCAGGGAGACTCTGCCCGGATCGCAATTTTAGGTGCGGGGGGGATGGGGAAGACGAGCCTCGCGAGAGCTGCTTTGCATCATCCCCAAATTCTCGCCAAATATGACGACCGATTCTTTGTGGCCTGCGATTCGGCCACTAGCAGCATCGAGCTTGCAGCGAACATTGGATCTCATCTGGGATTGAAGCCCGGGAAGGACTTGCGAAATGCCGTTGTCCGGTATCTTTCCATGCGATCATCGTGCCTCTTGATCTTGGATAATCTGGAAACACCTTGGGAAACATTCGACTCACGTGCTGGGGTTGAAGAGTTCCTCTCTCTGCTGACTGAGATGCCACATCTTGCATTGATGGTAAGCCCACATTTGTTTCTCCGCCATAATTGCTGACTTGTTCGCAGATAACAATGCGAGGGGCGGAGAGGCCGGCCAAAGTCCGTTGGACTCGCCCGTTCATCCTGCCGTTGCGCCCCTTGACCAATGATGCGGCACGGCAGACATTTGCTGCTATCACAGATAGTGTTCACTCCAGCGAGGACATCAACCAACTTCTCTCCTGTACAGATAACATGCCTTTGGCAGTGAATTTGATCGCTCATCTGGTTGACTATGAAGGTTGTCCCAATGTCTTGGCCCGCTGGGAGACGGAAAGAACTGCTTTGCTTTCGGATGGCTATGACAGGAAATCCAGCATAGATGCGTCTATCGCAGTATCACTTGCAAGTCCACGCTTGACAGCTGGTGCCAAGGATCTATTGAGTTTGCTCTCAATCCTACCTGATGGACTGTCAGAAGTCGAACTGGCCCAAATCAATGACCCTCTGCATGATCTTCTGGGAAGCAGAACTGCACTCTTGCGGACTTCTTTGGCCTATATTGATGATAGAAAACAACTGAAGTCACTTGTCCCGATCCGAGAGTATATGCAGCAGCACCACCCTCCCCCACCTGATCTTATCCAACCTCTCCGCACGCATTTTCATCTGCTTCTCAAGCTCTACCAGAAATACCGTGGATCCTATGACATGGCTCGAAGGATAAATCCTCTGTCTTCGAATCTAGGGAACATTCAGAGTGTTCTTAGGCATGGACTACATACAGACAATCCAGATCTGAGAGAGACCATTGAATGCACGCTTTCCCTCAATGATTTCCGGCGAATTAGCGGGCTCTCTCATCTTGTGCTGATGGACCATATTCCAACTGTTCTGGCTGAGCTATGTGATGATGTACTGGAGGTCCAGTACATCACTGAACTGTTCAATTCGAGAATTCAGCATCCCATCAACAATCCTAAATTCCTGATTGCCCAAGCCACGTCCCATCTTAGTCGGGTGAATGATCCTGTCCTTCAATGTGAGTTTCAATACTCGCAACGTGGATGGTCTGATATGACACGATGCCGCTAGCGAAATTCCACGGTGTCGTTGGAGGTTACTATTGTCATTTTAAAAATGACATATATGTCGGCATGCCCTTTCTCGAGAAATCACTCGCACTGTCCCAATCTTGCGAAGACACCAATCAGCAGGCCACAATATTGAACCTTATTGCTCAGATCAAGTGGCGGACGGGGGACTACAGTGCTGGCCAGGTGCATGCCGAAGAAGCACGGAAACATGCCAAGTTATCTGGCAACCTATATGATGAAGCAAGAGCCATGCACACCGCATCCTTGTGCTACTTTGCTCTGGGAGACCATAAGCGTGGGATTAGTCTAATCCACCACGCAAGAGAGCTTATGGGACGCTGCGGCATGTTCGGAGGTACTTTGGATCACAATCTTATGCTCAGTGAGGCAATCTTCCACGGCGTGAAATCTGAACATGCTGAAGCTCGAAGCATCTACACACAACTTGTCGAAAAGATTTCCGCTGAACAAGATGTAAATAACTATGCCCTCTTCCTTCTCAACATTGGCACGATTGACTGTCGAATCGGGGCGCCGATATCGCTGGTTCAACAAAGTCTTCAGACCGCAAAGACACTGTTCACCACGATCAATTATTTGGGTGGAATCACTGCCTGCGAGTGCACACTGGCAGACTTGGATCTTCGAGAGGGGGACACTACGACTGCGAAAGAAAAATTGCAGCATCATCTCAAGTCCTCTTGGGGACATAACAGTCAGGCTGTTAGCTATTGCCTAGAGAGATTGGGAGATGGAGGCCGCTGGACCAAGAGTGACTTTCATTGGACATCGACTTGGACAGTTGTCTACTTTGTGTATGCGATTAAATTGCGGAACAAGTTAGCCTGTTACAACTCAGTGCGCTTTTTGGGAGATATGTTTGCGTCCCAGGGAGACCTAGTCACAGCGCAAAATCTATTCGCCATCGCATTCGATGGATTTACGTTCATGGATGTACATCAAGAGAGGGCTCAGTGCATGCTTCGTCTCGGGGACATCGCAAGCCAAAGTGGAGATTTGACGAAGGCGGCGGGACTTTGGGCAGACGCTAGACCGTTATTTGAGCGGGCATTGCAAGCGAATAGCGTCGCGCAGGTCGATAGCCGACTAGCCAGTGTGAGCCGAGAGATGAAGGTATTGTCTCACTTCACAATCCAGGCCCCTTCAATGCTGACTAGTCATAGATCTATTGAACTTGATTTAAACTTGTGAGATTGGGAGTGCAATGTTGGGTTCATGCACTGTGATTCTCAGTGTTCCTTATGCGTTTTTCCACCCTTTCGATTTGAACTTATTTAATTGAGTAACATTTCGATATTGGTACCAGTGCTGAATTCAGTCAATGATCTTCGGGATAGGATTAACCGGAGGTCAGGAGATCCCTTCAGTCAGGCATGGGGCACAAACTTGATCCTGAGCGTATGCTTATCCGCACATCCGCCGCCTCACCATTTGAAATAAGAATCACGCAGGTCATAATACTAGTTAATATGTGGGATCCAGTCCAAAGTGGCCGGGGCCGTTGTCTACAAGTTACCTTGCCCACGGTTGTATGTCCTGATGCCAGGGTCGGTTGCCTGGAAAAATTGAGTAGCCCAAGAGTAAGCTGCTGATGAGGATTCGGGGACCGCGCACGCGAGGAGAGTGAGGGTTGCCACTGGAATATAAAGTTGGAAAGGGAGTACTTGTGAGATCCCAGTAGGTTCGTCGAGTGTCAAGATACCGTGCGATATTTATTTTTTTCCTGCGTCGCGTTGATTGGGTTCTCGCGCGAGTGCCAAAATTTTCGCCGAGCGACCCGCTCTCCCGCTCTCACTGCCGCGCCTCTCCTCCGCTCATCTTTCTGACGTTTGATAGATGGCATGTTCAACACTTTTACTCTGCCCGCATGAAAGGGGGACGCGCAGCTGAGTTCCGGGCAGAGGCAAGGATGTTCCCGCGGGACAGGGAATACAAGGAGGTAGTGTGCCTTCAATATGATCCGGGAATCGAACGCGTCTGACGGACTCGCGCTCGCTTTCGCCGGCTCCCTCGAAATATCCTCCGCGGCTCAGCTTTTCACTGCGAACTCACGCAGATACCCAGGTGTGTTTCCTGCCTTCTATAGCCGGGTCGAATGATCTTGCTCTGCTGTAATGGGTTAGCTATTTTCGCAACCTCCGTCAAGTCTTTACGAAACTTCATCGCGCTGACTGGAAACTCGCGCATACATTCAGGTGAGTTTGATGCCTGGTATCGACCCAGTGGCGGACGGTCCGCATCCGCTCAGCTTTATGAGTTGCCATTGTGAAGTTATGCGGAAGACGCCCCGTTCGATTCGGGCCTGGGTCATGGACTGGCTTGAGTTTATGCCTTTTGATGGGAACAAGAAATGGCCGTTGGTAGTGCTCAAAGGCACAACACCTTAGCTGACGGCTCCTCCAACCAGCTCCTATGAGTTTCCTCGCTTCACCGACCCCGTGGCGGATGGTCCGCACCTGCTTCAGTTGAAGAAGAGCTTTCGCGATTTCAGCAGAAGCTGCCCGTTCGACTCGGGTCCGGGTCACTGCTCGTTCTTTTTCCTCTTTTTCCTTCCGGCTTTATCTACATTGCCCCTGGCTCACGACTCCTACGGAACCTCCGAGTAGAAGGATCTCAACTTCTACGACTCGGGATCTTTTATCTTCCCCGCCCTGGCTACTGCGAATGAATTCACAACAAAAGGAGAAAACGTCCTCGGATGCTCTCAGTCCTGCTGTCAGCTCTTTCGCACTCAATCGATTTAGCTTCCGGTAGGGATCCAGCTCTGCATTCTCCATTATTCAGCAGAAAACTTTAAGTCGAGGCACTTCATCGCTACTCACGCAAGCAAGCGCAGCTTGACGCTGTCAGCTTGCACAGATGGTCAGCTGCGTTTTCTGCCATGTACAGACCGGTGGCGGACGGTCCGCGTCCTTGCGCTATTGTCCAGCTCAATATTTCTGCAGATGCCGCCCGTTCGACTCGGGCCTGGGTCATACTGGGCGATAATTGCCTGTGTCGCCGGCTTTACTCCATCTTGTGAGCTGATTTTGGTGCTGGTCCTCACATCTTCCCAGGTCATATTACTGCATTGATATCATTTCAACGTCATTCCCAGGGAATTGTATCCCACCGACCTTGCACGTTTATTCAGGCACGTTTTTTACTTGCATCGACCTGGTGGCGGATGGTCCGCATCTGCCCGCTATTATCTTTTGGCGATTCTCCAAGTTCCTGCAGACCCCGCCCGTTCGACTCGGGCCCGAGTCATGCTCCGTGGAACACTGGGTTTGTGCTGAGTTTTACTCTGCCTTGTTAACCGATTTTTAGCGCTCTGTCTAACGTCTTGCCACGTCGTATTACTGCATTTATATAATCTCAAAGTCATACAACATTCGCGTCCCGGGTAATTAACTTAATGATACATAGTAGTTGCCATGAATTCCTGGCACCGCGAACGATTTTCCAAAAGCTACATGCGAATCATCCTGAGGCGGAGGGAGGGTTGTCGGGGTGCAATAGGCAAGCTCTCGCTCGAGTTGGTATTAGAAGACACTATTTTGACGTCAAGAAGGAAGCCCGCTTACGATCAATGGCGCCACTACGCCGCAGCGCCACAAAATCCTCTTCTAGCGACCAAATGCTCGGGCGACACTGGTAAATCTTCCAACTTCCCGGATGGCTCCTATAAATTGTAATGACGAAGCGTGGGTCGTGGATCGGACACATGCGGGCGCGCTGGACAGCCCATGGAGCCTTCATCGCTGGGAATATGCTGATCAAAACCTCAAGGCGGGGGCATTGGGCCAGCAACGTTTGTACATGCTTCCAAGGCACGTTATCGCTCAGGCGCAGATGAGTGAGGGCGGGCAGCGCTGGGACACAGGCGATTATCCGGGTGTCGTCGCCATAAATTGGGTCCAAGATCTCGAGGTGGGTGAGAGATGCAAAGACCGGGTGTGTGAGATCGATTGACTCGTAGCCATCGAACAACCGATATAGGTCCGTGGAAAGGCGGCGTAGGGGCAGTTCTGCCAGCATTGACAGCAGCATGGGATCGAGGAAATCTCCATAAGAGGCGAATTCCACAAGCCCCGTACAAAGTTTGAGGACCTCCACTACTTCGTCGAACGTCCGAGAGGCGGATGTGTCCAGAAACAGGTGCCGGACAGCATTGTGGAAGAAACTGACTGGTTTTGATTTTGTAGCGCGCAGAATCGCATGGCCCATATCGGAGAATGGGGAAGTTCCTCCGACACTGACTACTCTGTACAGAAACGGCTCGATCCTGCACCAAATCAAGTTATATCTCGCATTCTCGAAGTGGAACGAAGCGAACCAGATATGAAGGCGCCAGACGACTCGCAAGCAAGAGGTACCCGCCGGAGAATGCCGAGACATTAGGTAAGAGCGGAGGGGGGGGGGTCTGAGATCCTTATTTCACTTTTTGGAAAAAGTTGCGGGACACCTCAAAAACACGTTTCAGACAATAAGAAAAAAATCTTTCTTTTTCAGTTTTCTTTGGGTGGCCATGGGCACTCGGGAGCAAGTTTGGCTCATCCCAATTCGACTCCAATGTGATCGACATCGACATACACCTCAGTACACCTCCCACATTGGCCGAAAATACTGTGCGCGCCACCAAGATCACTGCTGATGAGGTTGGCACGGATTCAGAGGCCCCTAAGAAGTCTTGTACGCAGCATGGCCCGTGTAGGGTAACGAGGTGTGCCCAGTGCGCTGTCGTTGCATCAGACGAAGAAGGCGCAGGCCACGGCTGTGCTGACCCGCATTGCACTGAAACTTGGTAACATAGAATGGTTGAATATGCTGGCCCGGCTTGTGGCTCCAAGGTTTGTGTTTACAGACTCACTGCACACAGCTCAATCTCTTCCAAGTTTCATTTGTGTTGTGCAGGCTCGAAAACTATCTGAGTGGTACTGCGATGACGAGTGCCCCATAAATGCTTGTGGAAGGGCTTGCAAAAAGCATCATGCTAGGTATTAGGCAGGAGATAAGGGGCACTTTTAGGTGCCGAACTCTTTGTATTTCGGTGCGACAAATAATTACTTCAATGGTGAGAACAATTGAACGAAATTACCGCTTCTGGAAGGCACGTGCGCTTATGTAATGCTTATGTAAAGAGGGAGGGAGGGGGGTCAAGGAGCTTAAGTCAGTTTTGATACCTAGTGTGCCAAATTTCTGAGGCGGGTACCTCTTGCTCGCAAGAGCGTTGGGATTGTGCTCGGATGAACTAGGGCTGTCGTCTCAAAGATTTCCCGCTCGAGCTCGGGAGGGAAAGCAGGTCCGGTGTCCATTGTATCGTTGGCGATCGTGGTGGTGGCAGCGAGAGTGTCAGCTCGCACTGCTGTGTGACACCTTCCCATGTCACGGGCACCGGCCCGTTTGAGTTGTAGCTGTCAGGCTGAATGGATGTCGTACTCATTTCTGCCGTGACATCGTGATATTGTGCGTCCATGACAACCGCAGCCAACGCGTCGGATTCAACATCCAACAAGCATAGTGTTTGTGACGAGGCAACACAGAGTTTCTGCGCGCCTGATGATACTCATGCAGCCAAAGAAAATCCATGAAGCTAGCGGTTTGAGGCTAGATGAAGTAAAATGGACGGGAGGAAGCGTTGCCGTCAATTCCATCCTCTACCTGAGCCCTATCTCAACGTTTACTAGTAGTGCATTTCGCAGTCCTTTCCATGCAGGAGAAGGGTTGGGTTGAATCGACGACTCGCGGAATTTGAATTTCAGCGGTCCTGCGCATTCTCTGGTGGAGTCATGCCTGTTCCGGGTAGAATGGGGAGGCCCGGCAGCACGATGTGATCGGGGCGGATTAAATTGTACACTCGTAATTTTGCGACAAGGAGAATGTAGGGCAATATGCGTTGTAACTGGGGGGTGCTTCGTACTACCCCAAGGGGTTGCGGGCCGGTCAAGCCAGTCTCCAGTTGAAAAGATCACTAATACAGGGGTCTCAGCTGCCTTGCGTCATCCTTGCTCTCGTCTCCCTTGAAGTCCGTTCCTCCTATGCAATGCCTCTGCTGTATCTGACGCCAGACCCGCGCTGCCTTTCCACAAACAATTTGGAGTCTGGCCTTTCATATTCACACCGCATACTCGTCAGATACTCATATTGAGGTGTGTTTCATCAATTGTATGGACCCGGTGGCGTGGCCCGCCTCCGCTGACCATGCCTGAAGGACGACATCATCTAGTCGTGCGGAAGACACCCGTTCGATTCGGGCCCGGGTCATGTATGGTGACCCACGCATTGACAGTTTTTTTGACTAGTGTCGGGCCTTCCGAAGCTCCCCTCGAGATCTTTTCATTTGACTGCGTTATTAACTGCCTTCTGACTATTTCTCTCTCATGCAGTTCCCCCCTCTGACTCATTTAATTGCACGCCATCTTCGGAAGAATATTTACCGAAAAGTCGGGCATGTATTGAGGTATGTTTCATACATCATATCGACCCGGTGGCGGATGGTCCGCATCCGCTCAGCTTTCGATGGGTCAAATAGTATGCATGAAGTCATGCGGAAGAGGCCCGTTCGATTCGGGCCCGGGTCTTGAATCGAGTGTCGACGATGTTCTTTTTTCGTCCGTTTTTGAATACTGGCAGGTCATCCAAAGTCCCACCAAAGAGTCCACACTTTACTGACAATACGGCTCTGGCTCTGCATTCTTCCTCAGCAGGTTTATTTATGAGGAAACCTCAAGTCGAGCCACTCACTGCTGCTTATTCACACAAGCAAGGGCAGCTCAATCCTGCTGATGTTCAAGTGCGTTTCCTCCATTCTATCGAGCCGGTGGCGAATGGTCCGCCTCTGCATCATGTGCACTCCTCGTATGTTGGTCTCGTAGACGTCGTCGGTTCGACTCGGGCTCGGGTCTTCGGACGATCTTCGTGATCCAGCGTCTCTCTACGAACTGCGCCCAAAATCGTCACTCGCTTTTTTGAACATCTGTCTCTCTACGAGATTAATTGACGCCTACCTGCGTCGCCCGCAATCACACTCGATTTACGCAATTCAGCCGTCGGTCGAATGTCCACGTAGGCCGGCAGTTTGGGCGAAAAGCCGCGCACCTACGCAGGTGTGTTTCCTGCCTTGTAATGACCCAGTGGGCCTGGCGGATGGTCCGCCCCTGCGCCTTGTGATCGTTGGATCACATGGCTCCGCAGACGTCGCCCATTTGACTCGGGCCCAGGTCATGACTCATGGGTGGGAGTGTTATGTCTTTTTGTCCTTCATTAGCCGCCCTCATCTCAACCACGTCATTTTCTCTTCCCAAGTTCAATGCATCCAGTGAAATGGGAGCAGATTTACCCGTCTATATTCAAGTGCGCACATCCGGTCCACCCCAGCTCGATACTCCCTGCTATTGAGGGGCATTTTGCTGGTAATAGCGACCCGGTGGCGGATGGTCCCCGTCTGCTCAGCTTTGTCAATGCAAAGGTATATCATTTCATTGCTCTAAGCTGTTGAACCGGAGCCAGTGGCAGACAGAGACACATGCCTAGGCTGATGAATCGGCTGCTCTAGATGTTCCAAATAGTAAGCATGTAAGAAACTCCCTGAATATCCAACTCATGTGGCCCAACTTGTCAAGTTGACCTATCCAGAGCAAGACAGACCGACCCGGAGCTAGACGGACCATCACAGAGCTAGACGGACCATCACAGAGCTAGACGGACCATCACAGAGCTAGACAGACTGTGTCTAGTGGGCTAGACAGAGGGGTCTGTGGAGCTATGTCTAAGTGGCCTAGACTCAGCTAAGTTTAGGAAGGGCCTGAACACAGTGAGTGTGTAGTGATCGCTTACGATGTTCACTGGTATCCGAGAGGCAGTTCACCTTTTCCCCTAATCATAAGGGTCTTGTTACGAGTTAATTATGATTTATGCTATCATAGTAGCAGATATTTATTTGGCAGCTGCCATACATGATCGAGCGACTTTTTTTTTTTCTCAAAGAAGAGTGGCTGTACCATGGAACTTCTCCAGACCTGCCAAGATTCCCTGCACCCAGGTTGCAGCACTGTCCCGCACCAACAGCCCGGTTAATGCTTCTGTAACCTGTGCTCTCGCTGAGGCATCATCCAGCCACTTTGGAGACTGGTTCGAGCTCCCAGTGCCACCCCATGAATATACAGCGAAAATCTGACATTGCACGAGCACCTCGAGCAAGTCCTGGCTGTTGTCCCTGAGTAAATCATGCATGGCCTGCGCAAATCGAATTTTATAGCTGTCGTGGATCATCCTGTGAGGGGAAGAACACCCCAGATATTGCAGTGTTTCCTTAGCTTTGTAGGGCAGCACCGGGGAGTCAAGACAGCATCCCTGGTGACAATCCTCGAGAAAAGAGATGGTGAGAGCAAGTTGGGCTTCCAATATGCGCTGATCAAAAGCTTGTCTATCCTCTGAAAGGGATGTTTCGAAACCGCCGCCATCATGCCAAATCATCTTCCGCAGGAATTCTGTAGGAATTTCGTCCAGCACGTCGAAGGCTGTCTCGGTGGGCATCAGGGGCTTCAGGATCGAAGGGTGAAGAACCTGGGACCATAACGAACTCCGGAGAATGTTCATCTTGACCAGAGCAATAACAGAAGTGGTCAACGGAGATGGCGGCAGTTGAAGAAGTGCCTCGAGTACATCCCCTCCAATGGGTAGCACAAATCCCTGGTTAAGTATGAGTAGACGCCAGACCGCGACCACGATGTGGTCAAGAGTTCGCGGGAAAAGTGTGGATCCCCCTCTAAGTGGTGTCGACAAGGTGTGCGTGAGGCACTTCCAGAAGTACGTGGCAATGGGGGTTCCATGAGTGAGGTCTGTGAGGACTCCATCCGTCTGTGACATGATGTAATGAATGATGGCCCCATGAATACATGTGGCTGTTTCCGGCCGCCAAAGCGAGACAAATGCACAAATAATAGAGGCCATGTGATCCTTGGTCAGATCCGGTTTGACTAGATGGCCGTATACAGCCAGCTCCAGGGGTGTCTCCACGTAGTCCAATAAAGGATCAGGAAGGTCAAGATTCGGGGTTATGAGGGTCATCATTGTTTCCCATTGGTACGGAAGGGCGTTCAAAGACCATGCGTCGCTGATGAAACTGGCAGGGATGAGATAGGAGAACAAGAGGCGAAACCTCTGCGCAGCCTGAGCAAATTGTTGGGTGTCTTGTTCTGAGGCTTTCAGAGAGTCCCAAATGCTGTGATCCTTATATGCTATGTCTCCCCCACCCAACAGGCTCCGGAAGTGGAAGCCTTGGAATATATAGGAGTGAATGGGCTGCAGGTCGGGAGATCGACCATTTGCGACATCCGCCTCGCATTCTGCCAAGTGGTGGCTCGCGGAGCGGAAGTTACTCCAGTTGAGTAGAGCAATGATGGAATAAATGTAATGGTGCATCCAGTGTGGCGAGTCGTTGAATCCACTATAATGAGGTATAGAGTTGGAGTAGGCGAACAGGTCAGATTGCACGATGATTGGGGACATGGACAGCGCCAACACGCTAGAAATTGCCCACAGGGCTTTGAGACAAGTAGTGGCCCGAATTTTCGCCTCTTCAACTGAGAGGAGTCCATTTTCACAGCTGGCCAGAAGGCCCACGATGCGAGAAAAGAACTGAAGGTCGGGGGTGTTCAACAGTGTGAGGATGCGGTCATTGTACGCCTGACGCATTCCATTGGGACCCCACAAGAGATCCGGAATGGCCTCGACAAAAGGCTCCAGTTCGTTCTCGTCTGCAAGGGACTTGAGGGTCCAGATGAGCGCGCGTCGATCCCGTGCATTCCGTGCAGGCGACATCTCCATCGCCCTCTGTTCTATGGCCTCTGCGATGGTCTGCGTTGCACGATCATCTCTTTGACCCCACGGGCGCCGGAGGCTCCGGATACGATGCCAGAGAAGCCAGCAGGCGTTTGTAAGAGGCGTGCGATAGGGAGAGTCCAGATGCCATAATGGAGCCAAGCTCAGGGCCGAGTATACACATACGACGATGCCCAGTATTGCGGCCGCCACCGCTGCGATACCGATGTTGATAGGGATGAGAAAGGCGACCAGTCCTGCGAAGAAGAGCACGAGAGATGCGTGCAGGAGGAGCGGGATAATGTCGACAACAGTATGCATGTTGAATTGCTTCAAGCCGTAGTACAAGAAAGAGAAGATGCGCGCACGAATAATCGGCGAAGATCGCATGTCCGCTCTGTGCAAGAAATCGCGTGCCCATTGTTGGAGAAGTGTTGCAATGAGCGCGCAGGTGAGGCTAAGGCCCAGGCTGATGAACCAGAATATATTGCATATAAGTGACGCCGCAGATGGTGTGAAGTGCGAACTCGGTGCAGGGGGAGCGGTGATGTTTCCACTCACAGACGCTGCAAGCTGCTGCGATATTTGTGTCAAAATTTGCACTGTAGCATCTCCAGTGCCAGGTGTTAGTGTCTTATAGCTTTCGATGATAAAAGCTGTGAGGCTGGCGGAGAAGAGACCCGCCTTTCACATTCTCAAGCCAGACCATCCGGAAATGTAGAGGAGTGAACTCACAAATATAAGCAGTCCTTCCATGTCGCTTTTCCAGCTCTCAACGAGCGATTTGTCGTATTTTCCAGCTTCTGAGACGTATACTGCCCACAGCTTTGCGGCGGCGGCTTCCTCCGTAGCATCGGTATCTGAGGACGATGTCAGCGATCCTCGACGTATGAAACGGCGGGAATACGTTGGTTAGGAACCGCGCGATCCATTTCCTTTCTGTCGCTGGCGATTGGGAAGATGTGAGAGCAAGGCGGTTAAGCGCCAATAGACATGTGGTCTTGTCGTAACTCATCAGAAATCTTGATTGACCTTGTGTCGATCACAACTCCTCGGCAAGATTGCCGGCGCGTTGCTCGTTATTTCACACGGAACATTGTTATGATGGTTCAGTGACACCAATGGAGAAGCGAAGAAAGCTGCAGGCGACACACAACTGCAGAAAATTCCGTGGATGGGGAATCGCAGACCGGGAGCGTTTAAGGCTCCAACTGTTTTCATTTATAAACACTTTAAACGGAAATAACCGTTTAAGTAGCACCCGTCGTTCGCTTCGGAGGCCGAACTGCCATCTGCAAAGCATCACTACGTACCCAAGCCATTTTCAACCAGTTTGAAATCCTGCGGCTGGAAACTTCCATGAGGCAAAGAAACGATCCAGACTTTTCATCGTTTCTAGATGCCATCGGAGACAATCACGCTCAAGACACCGTGGACCTCAGCCGTCTAAATCACACACAATCGGTCCAACAGCTCATAAATTTTGTCTTTCCACCGAGTATTGTCGCAAATCCCACCATCTGCATTTTAAGGGCAATCCTCAGTCCGTTCAATTCCTTTGTGGACGAGTTTAACACCGCAATCCTTCGCACTGTTCCAGGGCAAAGTCACTGCTATGTCAGCAGCGACTCTGTTGAAGGTGATCCTGATGGCTCCAACGAAGTAGTTCTAGCCGATCCAGACTTCCTGAACTCGCTGGAAGAGCCAGGGATTCCATCCCATGAGATAATTCTGAAAGTCGGGCTATTTGCCGCCTGACACGCAACATTAATCCAGCGCGCGGTCTGACAAAGAACACTGAGTCATTGTCCGCAATCTATTCCGGTATAACGTGGAGGTCGAAACCATTTCATCTATTGTAGCCGGTCAAGCCGTGGCCTCAGTGCGTCCTAACTTTGAGAATTATATTTTCAGCGACTAAACTTTGTGGTCCACCGAAAACAAGTTCCATTAGCACTCGTTATGCTACGACATTTAATGGCTGCCAAGGTGTGACCGTCCAAAAACTCGGACTGGACTTACGCAGATCCGTATTCTCTCACGGCCAATTGTACTCCGCAATGACCCGAGTACCAGACGCCGAAAATGTTTTGATTCTCAAATGTGAAGGAGACACTTCGACATATACAACGAATATTGTATGGAGCGAACTTCTGTTGTAGTTAGCATGTTCCACAATATAAGGCTATTTGGTTTGTGCGGAAAAAAGGACCGCGGAGCGGGCCGGCGACCACTTGTTGTACTATACATCAGGCCTCAGTCACTATCTGAAACAGGTCGTGAAGTCTCTGTAAGTCGGATAAGACTCGGGATCAATTTCACAGCGTTGTGGAATCCGTTTTGAATGCAGTCGATCCGTCACTGGTTGTCTTCACAGTTGCTGGTCTGTCTACTAAATAATTATACTGTGTTGTAATTGCAACCAGAAACCGAACTTGAATGGTGAGTATTTGATTTTAATGCGTACGATGAGGTCCGAAGATGAATATCAATTTTCCAGGTCCAATGTGAGCTGGTCAACGCGTCCGACCGCTTCCGTCTTCTCGTCATTTGCTTTGATTCATGAAATGACTACCCAGCATAGAGAGATCGGGAGTCCTCACTTGATGTATAATAATCATATCTGGCTCAGCCACGGCCCACAATGTCCAACGTTCAAGCATATTTAGGCCCTCGGCAGCCTGCGCCCCTGCGCCCCTGCTCAACGGGGCGTTGGGATGCAGGTGTCATACACCGCTCGAGAAGATAGGTCAGACACGGTTATCATGTTCACGAACATTGGATGAATCCTTCATCCCTGCATGCGTAAAAATTTGAACGTACAATACAATATATCGGTTTAGGCGCTACTAATTGGTACTGAGAGAAAAGTGTTTAGTGTCAGGAGCTTCCCAAGACCACTTTCCACGTCCAGTCTCGGACCTCCTTGTTCGATGACGCCAACAGGTTTCCCATGCGGTCAAGCATATTTGCGGCCACTATTGGCTTATGCCAAGCAAGTTGTGCTAGCAACTGGCGCGTCCCCTCCTGGACCTCTAGCCTCGGTGATTGAAGTAGGTTGGCCAGACACTCTAGCACATCTGCATCTACGGCGGCCTTTGCACCTTCTGGAGAGCTGGCGATCCGATAAAGTGCGTGCAAGGCACTGGCGACGACATCAAGTTTTGTGCCACTAGGTTAGAATAAGGCTTCGACATCGGCGTTGAGGAGCAGGAGCTTGAAACTTACCGCAAGAGGGCCACGAGTTGGGCCATCGCAAAAGTATTGTTATGGTCCAGTCGTGTCAGCAGCTCCCACATCAAGATGCGGACATCCGTGTCTGGAGAGCCCAGTAATTTTTCCGAGAGATCAAACAGGGGTGAATCTATCATGGTGCGCGAGTCGTCGGCATCTCTCGTTCGCTGACACAACTCCGATAGAATGACGATTTTCGTCGAAGACGATACATATTTGGACCTCCACGACGGGTCAGCGGGGATCCACATCTAGGGACCTGCGATGCGTACCCGAGATAACTTGAACAAATCTCCATGGTCTCTTTCGAGAGTGGGTCGCTCCGATGTTTCACGATGAAGGCCGATGCCGCCCGGTGATACATGGGCCTCATCAATGGTTTCGCCACGGCATGAATAGGATTTGTCGGACCCACGTTGGGGTTGCTATCCGACCACCAACTGAATATGCTTTCGACGGTTCGTTGGCGGGTCAAGGGAGGCATGGAATGGGGAGGAAGTGAGGAGGCCTCCATTCTGACAGCTCTACAGCTTCCCTGGACATGTATGATCTCCCACGGACACAGCTCAAAGCTTCCAACACAGCTTCATTAATAACCGTTCTTTAAGAAAATGGCTCCTGGGCTGTGCTACTTCCTCATGTAGCCTTCCCCATATAGTTTCCTCTCCTCCTCGCTCGCTCTTCGTCCTTGATGCCGTAGATGTGCCGAAAATTGTACTGCTTCCTGCACAGCCGGGAAAATCACAAATTACACCGCTTTCGACTGTGCCAGAACGACTCGGACTAGCCTGTACAATTGAACACTACTTATGTAATACGAATAGTTGACGACCAGAAGCATGCCCCGTGGGTTAACAGCTTTCTTGCCGCAGTTGAACCCTCCCTTTCTGCACGCAATTTTCTCACCGCGCCGCAATGAGTGAGATGCTTATCACACTGCGATCACAGTCGACGGAGCACATAAAGGACCTACTCGTTCCGCAGCCACTTTCTCTCCCCCTGCCATTTTATATTGTGGTTTATCGCGTCCTGCGCATTCCCGGCGTCCGTCCCTCAAGATTTCATATGAATACTCTGTCTGTCGCTGGATACTCGCGTCGTTCCTCCTGGCATCAACCCTCGTACTCAGGGCTCACTGTGGGCTCTGTGAAAACTTGCAGCGGCCATTCTGCCTGGACTTCTGCGACCATTTACTGCTCAAATTTGCATCAATAAGCTTTCAACGACTGGTCGGACGAGGCATACGGGATCAAACGTGCCAATCTCAGTTCTTTCCGTCAGCGCCGTCGAGGTGAAGGTACTCGGAGCCTTTAATTCATCATACTAATTTTTTTTTTTTCATTTCAGACAGCGCCTCTGCAAATCTTGGAACCTGGAGTCGGCGCCCCGAGCTGCACGTCGACGGTGCAGACCCATTCATCCTTCTGTACGCCTCCTTTTCCTTACATGTGTCCATTTTAGCACACAGAAGCATCCAACATTGCTGCATCGCTTCACCAATAGTCTGCGGTTATTCAACAGTTTCGCCGTCCGATGCAGCTCCTCCGCCCTCAGGGCTTAGGCTCAATTAGAGCCGGACAGCTCAATCAGCACTACATAAAATCGCTCTCATACATCTTCTATTGAACATTTTTTTCGTCATGCTCATTGTCTCCTGCGGGTCATCAGCGCCGCAAATTATCCCCGCCCTGGTTGTATGGTCGACAGCAGATCCTGCTTCATTTGCGATTTGTTAATTTATATTTGCGTGGCAAATGACTGATAGATAATAGTCACCATGAGCTCCTGACATCGCAAACGATTTTCCAAAAGCCGTATCTGAATTAGTGCGGGGTGGAGGAAGGTGGATTCATCAGGCAACTGCTCGCTAGGCTGGGTTTCAGAAGATACTCTTCGGCGTCAACAAGGAAGATCGCGTACGATGAACAGCTCCACTTCGCCTGGCGGAAACAAAGGCCGTGGCCAACGACCAAGTGCTCGGGCGCCTCTGGTGAACCTCCCAACTTCTCGGAGAGCTCCTGTAGATTGAGATCACGAAGCGTGGGTCATGGATCGGACATATCCGTGCGCACTGGACAGCCCATGGAGCCTTTATCGTTGGGAATGAGCTGATCAAAACCTCAAGGCGGGGGCAGTCCGCCAGCAGCGTTGCGACATGCTTCCAAGGTATGCTATCGCTCAAACGCAAGTGGGTGAGGGCGGGCAGCGCAGGGAGGCAGGTGATTATCCGCGTGTCATCGTTATAAATCGGGTCCAGGATCTCGAGGTGGGTGAGAGACCTGAATACTGGGTGCGTAAGGTCGATTGACTCGTATCCATCGAACAGGCGATATAGGTCGGTGGAGAGGCGGCGCAGGGGTAGTTTCCCGAGGATTGGGAGTAGTGTTGGATCGAGGAAATCTCCCTCAGATGCGAAGTCCACAAGTCCTGTGCAGACCTTGAGGACCTCCACCGCTTCCTGGAATGTCCAGGAAGCAGATGTGTCCATACACAGGTGCCGGACAGCATTGTGGAAGAAACTGGCCGGTTTTGATTTTGTAGCACGAAGAAGGGCACGGCCCATATCGGAGAATGGGGAAGTTCCTCCGACACAGACTACTCTGTACAGGAACGGCTCGATCCTGAACCAAAGTCAAAGTCATGTCTCGCCTGCTCGAAGTAGAAGGAAGCAAACCAGATATGAATGCGGCGGGAGACTCGCAAGAGCGCTGGTATAGTGCTCGGGTGAACCAGGGCTGTCGTCTCAAAGATTTCGCGCTCAAGTTCGGGAGGGAAAGCAGGTCCGATTTCCATGTATCGTCGGTGATTGTGGTAGTGATAGAGAGAATGCCAGCGTGCACTGCATTTTGGAATCTTCCCATGTCACGGGCATCGGGCCGTTCGAGTTATAATTGTCAATTGCGCCGTCGCGCAGAGCTTCTCCATTCGGCTGAACGGATGTCGTACTCACCTTTTACCCTTCATTTCATGTGTTCATAGCAATCACAACCAAGACGTCGGATTCATCTCAACACTGAAGGAGCATACTATGAGCATAATTTCTGCGCGCCTGACCGTGCGTGTGCAGCCAAAGGAAATCCTTGAAATTCGAGGCTTGGGTGTAGACGGAGCGAATGCCAGTGGGCGGGAGGGGGCGATACTGTCCATTCCCTCTTCCAATTTCAACGTTTAATGCATTTTACAGTCCTGCCATGAGGAAAGACCTTTGGCCATTCCCTGGAATTGCAAAGTTCGACCTAATTGGAGAATATCCTCCATCAAGTAGTTCAATTACCCTCCCAGTACAGTTCAAAATAACTCATCTCCAATTTGCCCCCAAATTACTCGCTGCTTCCATTTCTTTGCTCCGTCATTTGGGAGCGCGTATGGGTCATGACAATGTAAGAAAAGGTGTAAAACACATTGAATTCAGAAGAGCGATGTACAACAACAGGGTCGGATATACTGTATACCCTCCACTCCTTCCGGCCCGTACGGGGCTTGAACATCTGCACATATGGTCAGAAGAGGTCATTAGGAAAAAACGGACAAGAACTCACGAATGAAGACGAGTAGGCCGACTTCAAGATGCGCGCACAGGGCAGATGGACTCAAGGGTAGCACTGAAAGATCATTAGGATATGAAACAAAAAACGTACGTACGCGCTTATGAGCTAAAAAAACAGCCATCGGACTGTTCAACATTGCATGCAGGATGCGTGCGCATCGACCGCGACCTTGAATAGGGAATGCGTCAGGAACGCACAAGCCGGACGTATAAAACGCTCAATTTTGATGGGTGTCGATGATGGCCCAGGCCCCATATACGACGTCGGTCTGCGCAGCAGCCCAGGGCCATCGCACGTGCCGTCGACCGCTGCACGCTGTGCTAGAGATAGTACACGGCGGAGTACGCACCACCCAATCGAGGCTCGGCCGACATTGGCCGTCGAAGAAAGTGCGACAGCGACCTAACAGAGATGCGGGGGCAGTGAGAAAAGTTAATCTGGATTCCGATATGTCAGCCAAAGTAGAAAAACACGTCGCGCCACACACCATAGTCCTCCTTCGCGGGGCGGGGAGCAGAGACCTGCCCGGCTCGAAGGCAGTCTGCGTGAGGTCTATCTATGCAATGAGCGCCGGGTGGAACAATTCCAAGCAAGGCCGTGCGGCATGGGCGCGCGCACACACGGAGATCTCGACGGCCCTGGAGAACGGCGTTGACAGCGGCGGCGAGTCGGGATCATACGGTATAGAAGGGATGCGGAGTCACGACACGGCAAGGAAGTCTGAGGCGGAGGCGAAAGGTGTAGGTTGAGGGTGTGTAGCGTATGAAGGAGGCGGAAGTATCGGACGTCGGAATCGAGCCGAAGTCGAGCCTGACTGAGGTGCGTAGCGGAAGTATCGGAGGGAGGCGACGCGGAGGCGGAAGGTGGATGTCGAAGGCATGACTGTAGCGGACGCCGGAGGCGGAAGAGTATTCGATGATGACGGTGACGAAGGGGGGTAGGCGACGCGGAGTCGAGTCGGATGTCAAGGTTAGTGAGGGGTACGAACGAGAATAAGGCCAAGACGGGGTGATGAGAAGAGCAAGAGAAGAGCGCGAACGAGTACAAGTACGAGCAAGACGGGTGTGAGGCGTCTCGGCACCCGCGGGCAGAGGCAAGCATCATCGCCTGCCGGTAGAGGTGTGGCGGATACCCGCGCGCAGTGGGCAGACGACGCCGATCAAACCAGGCGATGGCCGCCGCGGCAGATCGTGCACGCAGCCCGCGAAGACGCCGCGCGTCCGCCATGGCGCCCTGGCGCAGAAGAACGCGCTGTGCACGTGCACGATGCATCCTCACCTGCCGCACTCGCCGAGCCGAGAGAGAGGATCAAGGATAGGATGAGGCATGCAGGCACGGGCGGATGAGGCAGCTGCGGCGCACGAGATGGGCCACGGCTGAAGCGATGCATGCGCGGTGGCAGAGGTAGGCATCCCGCGTCCCGAGAGAGGGGACCACGATCGGCGCCCATCGCGCCCGATGTATGCGGCGGCTCGACGCGCCTACCCCGAGTCTCTCACGCACCGCCCTCACGCTCGCCGCCCGCCGCCGCACGACGAGACCCCCACTCGACACCCCAGAATGACGAAAGACAAGAACGAAAAACGAATTAACGCACCATCCCTCTCGCACAAATTCATCTTATTCCCCACTAAGATACAGCTGACGTCGGATTAGCGAGGAATCGCTGATCCGTGAGCCGCACGAGCAGCGATGACTTGCCCACCGCCGCGTCGCCTACACCACCCATCCATCCATTAGCTCCCTTTTCTTTACCGACAGAGAGGAAGGAGGGCGCACCGGTGATGATGAACTTGATGTAGTGCCATGCGGGGTTAGCCTTGTCGAATCTAGACTGCGCAAAGAAATTATATGGAAGAGTGTGGTTGCGAGGGCTTGAGGAAGAGAGGACGACCAGGTCAGTGGCAAGACAACCGCCTGCAACGATGCCGAGATCGTGCCGAAGGGTTGCCGATCGCTCGCACGTCTGTAAAGTGTAACACGCACAATGGAAAATGAGTAATTTCAGTCCACCTGACAACGTCGCCGAAACGTAAAGATTCAGTACAATGCAGCCGAACTAAAAGACTAGGAAGTGCCGACTCCGTCGGCATCATGATATACCTTGCACAAATTCATGAGACCGAGGGCCCGAATATTGTTTTGTGCACTGGGCCGTCGCCCGCTCCTTCTTGCGCCCGTTGCGACTCCCAGCTTCTATTTCTCTTGGGCGTTGCCAGCTCCTGCTTGCGCCCACTGCGAGCTCCAGCTTCTTTCGAAAATCACACGTGTATAAGTATTTATCTTGGCGTCACCAGCTCCTGCTTGCCACGCCGATTGGAGGCTTCGACTTCAGGATGGATTTGAGGCACAAAATAGTCATCTGGAACATAAAGTAATTTGAATCTGCTCTGCTGGACTCTGCATTTGGGGTAAGGTGTAAGTTGAGAGGCAGACTCTGTTTAGTCAAGTACTGACAGTTTTGCGGTTGACTCTTGAGGAATGGGACATAAATAAATATCAAGTAAAAGCTGACATCCAGGCCAAGTGTAGGCTCTCGGGAGATTCAGAACCACCGGGTGCGACGAAAAGTGTGCCAATTATGAGGGTGGAGAGACTTTGACAAGCGAGGTAATTTGGCCGGGGGCCGCCTGAATCTTTCAGCTTCGGCGACGTTGTCAGCCCATCTAGGATGACCACCACTGATCATCGACGCAACATCGACGGCTACTTCTGACTTTTTCAGACTGGTATATGTTACATTTTCCAGGAGGATATCTCTAATTTGCTCTAGTTTACTCGCCGCGCGCTGGAAATAAACACCAGTGTGCAAGCACGTCGGCGATCATCTCAACTTGCGCCGCACCTGAATAAAATCCCGCAAACAGCACTGAGCAAAATACTGGATTCGACATGAGAGTACCTGAATCCACCACTTATTGATAACATTGTGTCTTTCTTTCAGTTCGATTCGAGGTCAAACACAGCAAAAGATTATTTGGTAAAGCGCATCCTGTAAGGTTTTACTACATAATAATAGAAAATTAATACTTTTAATGATAAGAGCCGTCGTGTTTCGATGATAACGCGGGTTCCGTGTGCTGCGTCGTCTCCATCCCCGTCTGCACACGAATCACGGAACTCGGATTGGAACTCGGATCGCTCGTCACCCAGAACTCGCTCAATTCGAGGTCGTTTGTCTGTCGGCGTCCGCTCGTAGCCGCGCTGCCCTTCTGGTCGGTGCTTGAGTGCGCCTGGCGAATGCTCCTGCGAGAATTGAGTGTCCACATCGCGGAGATCGTGTACAATTTGGGCAACACGTTGTTGGCGATGATGGCGAGCATTACATAGGCGTTAGGGGTTTGGCGGTTCCAGGCTACCGTACCGATGAGGCTGATTAGGGCGCATACAGCGGCTGGTGCCGCTGACTGAGAACAAGACCTGCTAAGGAGGGGAACGTGGCCGAGATATAGAGATATGCACCTGGAATGTCAACTTCGTAATAGAGTGCAACATGCCCGCGGTTTCCGGCGACGCATACTTGGAGTGGTACTGGTAAGAAAAGTAGCCGTCAGCTGTCACTGTGCATGAGATGGGTTGTCGGGCGCACCAACAGAAAATAGATGGTGCTCCCGCATAGAAGAACATCTCCGACGAAGACCGTTGCCAAATGTATCTCAACTAAAACGGATCCCGTTAAAACACACCCCAAGGTTTCTACTGCTTCCTTACTCCACGTAACGTTCTTCAACTGACCCGCGAACGTGAATACGCTCTGAACCAATATTAGTGCTGATGCCATGTCTAGAATTCCGCACCAGGCACACCGATACGATGGCGGCTACCAAGGAAAAGACAAAAAGCATAAGAATCAAAGCGACAATGTAGACGTTCCTTGATATCGACTGTATGGGATCAGTATTGGGATGTGGCCTTGCGCAGAGAAACCCACCCAAAGACGTTGGCAGAAAAATAATTGGACATAAAACGCGATGAATGCGACGAGACTCAGGTTGACTTCAGTGGTCCATGAGTTGGTAGACATGCCGAGTGCGGCGTTAAGGTCCATGAAGTAGTTGACATTTTGAATCCAGAAGATCACACTGAATTTTTCCAAAGGATTTCGCAAACAGGGTCAGCGCGCGCCGGGGCGAAGTAGTGGGAAGGAACACTGACAGTCCTTGTGCGCTCTTTAACGTTGTTATTATCAAGAGGACAGCAACAAAAGCGCGCAGGGCCAGAACATCCTTCGCGTACAGCGTCGTATAATGAGCGATTTGCGCGAATATGATGCCCTGGAGTATTAGGTCACCACATATAGCGAGATCCTTCAATGTGACTCAGCCTGGCCCCGCATAGATTCCTTCAAGACTTACCCAACCACCGAGATAAAAGGTGCTAAGTGAACGAACCACAGCCGGTGGAAGAGACGGTGGAGTCGCCATGTCGAGACACCGGAGATCCTTTTCTCGTGGCACTATATACCCCCGGAATGACCAATCCATCAATCCGTTGTACGCCACAGGGTCAGTCTCGTAAGTCTCCTACAGTCCTTCTCAGCTTCAGGGACTGTTAGTCACGAATGCGCTCACGGCAGCTGGTAAACCGCACTATGAGACCGGTTCGGCAAGCGGTTTCCTGAGGTGTTCTTGGTCTAGGGGTACGGGCCTCGAAGGGGTTCGCCGACTTGCTTCTCACCTATAAGTGTTGATACAAGCTCACGCACCTTCAGCCTGGGGTTGCCACATCGTTTTTCATCGTCAGCTGGTGCTGAGCTCGTGGCCAGAAGACTTGGTGATAGGATGGAGGCAAGCGTGTGGAGAATTGCCACCCCAGGGGAGAGTAAATTGACAGATATCTTGGCATCAAACCTCATTAGACCTCATCAGACCAGATCAGACACGGAGATATAGCAAGCGAAATCAAGTCCGTCAGGGTCGTTTATATTCCCGCTATTTTTAGTACTGGGTTCTAGTAGCTGGCTCAGCAGTGCCGGGTTAGATGTTGTAAAGGGTTGTAATGTACACATCCTAAGCGGGCGGGCTCTCGTAAAGTATACAGTATATCACCGCACATCCCCGCCCATTGCAACTTTTTTTTTTCTCGCTCGGGAACCCCTTTAACCCCCCCGATCTTTTTGGGCGCATCCATAGACATATAATGCATAAGTCTGAGGGTATTTTCTTTACTCCCAAAATATTCCTAGTTCCTGAGATACAGGCCATTTTCGCCGTAAATAAAATTTCCCGCAACTACATTGAGAGATTTGGACTTGTACCACCCTGGAAAAATATTAGGGATGGAGAAGACATTGAATTGCATAGCATACAAAAGTTTAAGCTGATCCGTCAAGTTCTTCACCTCGAACGGCGCATGAGAACAACACGGGATGTCACAAGACACGTGAGATGACGATATGCACAAACAAACCATACCATCACCTCATTGTCCTTCATCTGAGTTCATCATGCCTTGAACTGGCCGCTCCGAGCTCAAGAACACGAATATAGAACGTGCATAACGGGATCAGGCCAAGAAGGGGGCTGCCAGATTGTATCAGATAGAGCACCCGAGGAGCGGCGGAGTGCTTGCCAAATCGGCGCAGGTTTTGGCCTTCACGCGTCTACTGTGGCGCGGCTCAAGATCAGAGCTCCAGTGCTTGGCAAGATCAGCGCAATGGGGCGACGCGAGGAAGCGGTCGATCCAGCTGTCGCTGACCTTTTCGAAGTCCGGGTCTCGCGTCGCACGGATAATCTGCCGGGCTTTCTCCTTCAAGATCTCGCCTAACCATTCGGCTAGAAGAATTCTCGACTCGTTCCCCATGGCATTGTGGAGTTCTTGAAGGCCATGAATGATACACTCCCGACCTAATGTTGAACTCGTGGCGAAATTCACGCATTAGGGTCCGGTGACAGTTAGTGTCAACTGTCAGTAACTGTCAGGATGACTGTCAGAATCTGACTGACAGTTAATTATTTTTGCGTGGTCGAATCTGACAGTTGACAGTTCAAAACCTTTTTTTTTTTTTTGCTCCGACTTGCAGAGAATGACCTCCACAGCTCCCACTCGCCCGGCGCGGAATCGCCAGGTCTCCTCCCGTATTGCCAATGGCGACAACTCTGTAGGCCTCAGTGCAGCTGCTCAAAATCTTCTGTCCGGTGTGTGCTGCTCACGGCACGCCGATGATTCTTATTATCTAACTGCCGACAGCAAAACCTATCATTGATTTGGTCAAGAAAATTGCGAAGCTCACATTGTTTCTCCCAGAGACTGTACCACTTGCCACAGAGGAAGATGATATTCCGCGTCGCATCTTCGAGCTGGAAGGTGAAGACGGCACGGTCGCCAGCACCTTCAATCGCCGAGCCGATATCTTGTTTGGAGAGCATGTTCGCGACTCTGACGGCCGCCTAAAATACGTGCGACGTGGGTAGTGTTTTTACGCAGGACCCAGCCAAGACACATATTTCGGCAGCGCTTGCCGGACACATTCGGGCAGCCTTCAATGGCCGTTATCACCAGTTGTTCAGCCACTTCGGCATTTTGGCCAACTCAATGCCCGACGAGCGCACAAACTCCAACATCACATGGTTCAATTCTCCACTGCGAGGGAAGCAGAAGGCGGAGAATCTACTCGACATGATCTTGGTCGGGCAATGGCATACATATCACGCGGAGGTACGTCGATTAATACTCACATTCCTAACCCAAGTTCAACTATTTATCACAGGGTGTAAAAGTGCGGCGTCCTCGCCGGAATCTAACCGTAGCTTTCCGACGCCTAAACCCCGAGCTCTTGGAGAAGGTAAAACACAAAGCCGCCGACCATTCCAACAGCGACAGTGAAACCGACTCAGACTCCGACAAGGAGTCCGACTCTCCCACTGTTGTCGCAGAATCTGTTCCCTCGAATACCGTCGTCTCTGCTCCTGCCATGGGAGAGGAGCCATCACACAGTGAGGACGAGGAGGCTGACAGAATCCGTCGTAGGTATCATCGTAAAAAGCGGGCGGCAAAGACGAAAGGGAAAAAGAAAGTATTTCCGTCTCATACAACATTCGTCGTTGATCCAGACATCAACCTGCGCTCAGCTGGACTCAAGGAGCTTCTCAGTGATGAGCTGTCTGCACCGAAAACCCGCGCTGCAGTGGTGATTGGTGTTGGTGCATCTAGTTCGGACAACCAAGACCTCTGGGAAGGCTGGTAACTTTGCGTAGTATGTAGTCCTGTACGCCGAGCTCGCAATTGTCAGAACTGTCAACTGTCAGAACTGACAGTCAGCCTGACAATTAATTATTTTCTCCAAATGCTAACTGTCACCGGACCCTATCACGCATGAAGTCCTTGAAATCTTTTATGCCATACCTGTCTTCCGCTTGTAATATGCTTGTTCTGATTCCACCGGTCCCTTCAGTTTTGTGCTAACTTTACTTTCTTATATTCCTGTAGTTCCGCCGCAGCGAGATTTTGCGACGTGATGGCAAGACTGCGTCCGTGAGCTTGGCTATGGGGGTGTAGGGAGGTTCAGGGGCAATAGTGTACGTTGCGCGTGTACATTTCGTTACTCCCTGGAAACCGGCGTTCCTAAGTGGGACCGGCCGTGTAATACTACCTACCTACTACCTACCTACCTACCTACCTACTGCTGCTAGATTCCGAGATCGTCTGTGCCCCAGACTTCGTACGAAGGATCGCGCACGAGCTGTTAACCCCACAACTGTCAAACATTGGTTTGATGCTGTCGAGAGGAGAGTTGTGAAGGCTGGCATTCCACCATCTCACCAATTTAGCATGGACGAGACCGGTTTCATGGAAGGCCAGTCACATGAAGTCCGCGTCATCGGGCGACGCGCCCACAATACCTACAAGCAGGGCGGCGGAAGCCGGGAAAGTGTTACCGGAAACTGATCTTCTCCTTGACCATCAGGTCGTTTTGGACACCCCGGTCTTTTCACCCCGCTCCTGTTCAGCGATGCGCAGCACTCTCAAAGAGTGTAGCCCCAATGGTCGACGAACCGCGCTGTCATGGCAGTCGAGCCACAAACTCAAAAACCTGCGGAAATCGCGAATTTTGCGAGCGTTTGGACGCGCATGTGCGATCGCGTGCCCGCTCCCTTTCTTGCCCCGAAGACACTGCCTCCAAGTACGGAACCGTCTTGGCCTTACCTGCAACCCGGACACGAAGACACACCAGCGCGCAGCAAATCTGTGCACCTTGCCCCAACGGCTTTTTCGCCACGGGGCTGGCGGTCACCGGTGGCTGCGAACGGTCTGAACAGACCCAATCGACGGTCACAAACCCCCGCCGCTTTCAAGGAAATGAGGAGTCGTGCCCTGGGCTAGATGCCCTCGCTGTCGCTCCCAGGGTTTTTTCGCCGGCAGTGGTGGTCAGACCCGGACCCGCTGAGCTCCAGGTCGTGGGGCGATGGGGATGTACGAGAATGAGCCCCTGCTGCACTCTACGTACTGCCTCTAGACTAAGATTTTAATTTTTGAGCTCCGGGGCAAGATCTGAAATGAAAATATGTCAAAGGTGCGGGCGGGTGAGGAAAGAAGTTGTCGAAGGCTGTCGAGGAGCGAAGCAGGCTCGATGCTGCCGTGCGAGATGTGCGGCGGCGTGTCGCGGTCCCCCAAACCCCGAGAGGGCGAAATGAGATGGCACGATGTGGATGTGACACCAGTGTACAAGGTTGTTGATAGCAGGAGGCCTATGGGGGGCGCGATGCGGTGTGAACGCGAAATGAGCGCACGAATGCACTCGAGTCAAGTTGGCCCTCGAAACTCAACTGTCAATAACATGAGGAAAGGCTCGAGAAAATGAAACATGAGCACAAAGGGAATGGGAGGAATCAGTGTTCGAAACTTGGCCCTCAGTAGCACGAGGTGGGCTCGAGGAAACACGATCTGAGTGTATAAATAAATTCAAGTGAAGTCGACTCCCCGAAACTCGGCTGTCCATAGCACGAGGTGGGGCTTGATGAAATGCGGTGTCAGTGCGCGAGCGGAATCGAGGGGTCTGCCCCCTAATTTCGGCTGTTGATAGCACACGGTATGCTAGATATGAGTACTGGTCCCTGGATGAGCGCGCGAGTGGAACCGAGAGAAATCACCTCGACAATCTGCTTCTGATTGCACGAGGGGGGGCATGCGATGTGAGTGCTCGCGAGAAATCGGCCCACAAAAACTCATCTGTCGATAGAGTAGGGCAGGGGGAAAGTGCCACTGTGCCGCTGCAAGTGCCGCAGACATGTCACGCATTTTGTCACCTTGCCGCAGGTTGATACAGAAGGTGTGCCGCTGCGTGTCAAGGCGTATAAATGCCACTGTCCACCTTTTAAACCATTTAATAGACCAATTGTCACCAATTTTCAGAATTCGTCGGTGGTAACTTGAAGAATGTTTCAACTCCCCCTCCATGATGCTCTTGCTGCTCGTGAAGTGTCTTCGGCACAAACCCTTATCACTTGAATTATTTCCAGGGACTTGTAACTTCATTTCCCTCAGAAGTCAAGAGAAAAGCAAGCATCAATAAGTTTCTGGCAGTCATGTTCGGTTGATAGGGTGGAGTTGAACGTGAAAAGAAATATGACTTCATTGTGACCGCAAACTAAACCGCTCACTTACAGCCAGTTGCGGAACTTAGGGCACGCCCAATTTTTTTTTTTTTTTTTTTTGATGTTTCGGATATTCCAACTCTACTGAGCTCTGCTCTTCACCGATTCCCTTGAAACTATGATCAATAGGTTTGCCTTGTGATTCCAGAGGGAGTGACATTCGAAAATACGTTAGAAGCGTGGGAATTGCCTTTTTCGGCAAATTTTGAAGCATCTTCTCCTATCTGCTCTAGCATTAAATATACTGATCCGATTGATGTAGTTTTTGGATATATCATACTTACATGCATTACCTAGGATGTGTGGTGCCCTGTAAGTAAAATTATCTGAAACGGCTGTCGAAGTCACTACTAGTATGTAATTGTATTACAGTAAATCACCGCCCGTTGCAACACTTTTTGAAAACCCCGCGTTTTCGGTGTATTTTAAAGGTTTTCAGCTCAGACAAAAAAGGGAAGGGGTACGCATGCTACCGTAGACCTCGGATCCACAAAATATCTAGGAGAAATGGTCTATTTTTGAGCGTTTAAGCATTATGTTTGCGGGCCGGATTTTCGGCCATCACCGCTCCTTGCAACGCCACGCAAACAACATCAAGAAAACATTGATTACCAGAAACTTTTGTGGTGCTCGCACATATGAATTGTTCTACTAATCTATGCACCTCTGGCTTATAGCTCTTCTTCTGACTCAAAATCCTCGGGTTCCGACCCAGATCCCGACCCGGATCCGGAGGTATCACCCCGCTCGCTGTCGCTGAGTGATGACATCTCTTCATCATGTTGGGAAGGGCCACTCAAGGGCTCAGCAGCGGTATCAGGGCATTTGAAGTGATCTGGTGTGGGTGCATGCTTTGGTTTCCCAGGTGGGTTTGTGCATATCGTCATCTCACATGTCTCGTGACATCCCGTGTTGTTCTCATGTGCCGTTCGAGGTGAAGAACTTGACGGATCAGCTTAAACTTTTTTTATGCTATAGTCTTCTCCATCCCTAATATTTTTCCAGGGTGGTATGGGTCCAAATCTCTCAATGTAGTTGCGGAGAAATTTATTTACGGTGAAAATGGCCTGTATCTCAGGAACTAGGAATATGTTGGGAGTAAAGAAAATACCCTCAGATTCACGCATTATATGTCTATGGATGCGCCCAAAAACATCGGGGGGTTGAGGTGGTTTCCGCACGAGAAAAAAAATGTTGCAGTGGCCGGGGATGTTGCAATAGGTGGTGATTTACTGTACTCAGTTCTTTGGGTATCCAATCCCCCAGCCAAAATGATACCATCGCCGGCAATGCGCCCATTCCATCTGGACCAAAAAGAGAACAAAAATATATAAGCCCGGGTCTGTATTAGTCTCCCTAGTCAGACCATAAATCAAAAGTTTTTTTTTATAGATTTGGTGGGGGAAAAAAAACCTGATTATGGTCTGATTTCGTTGGCGCATCCCATACCGTAGGTCGGTGTTCCCGATTAGGAAATGCCCAATTGGGAAACGTGCTTTGGAGCTCAGTGCAATCCTGGTGAACCGTGAGTCACCCAGAGTTGATATAAATGAGTTTCTAAGGCATTCTGTCTCCAAGTTTTCGTCTTAGACCAAAAAACTGGGGCGTGGTACATGATTTAGTTTCTAATGATGTGGCTGTGCACGAAACTCACACGAAAAGGATTTCTATTTCTGAGGACAGCACGCAAGGATAAATCAAAAGGAAAATACAGGGAGATACCTAAACATGCTATCTACGGTTGTAGCTACTTTATAGCATTTAATTGCATGTAGTCGCTACAGAGCAGCAGCCGCGGCGGAAGGGGGACCTACGGTTATCACCTGACCAACGAATCTAGACTAGGTCTGTATTATCTCAATCATATCCAACCTTCGTCTTACCAAGAACCGAGGAATTTCAAACCATATGTAAATGCCTGGGGTTTATGCCCATGTGTTTCTCCATTCCAGGTACTTTTCTGGGCCGACAGTTTAGTACACGACGACCGAAGGTTTCAACATGTGAGGTCACGTGTCTGTTGAACCTCCGACAAAATAACCTCGGTCATGCCTTAAAAGCAATGAAGTGTCGAGGATCGGTCACTAAGTAGTGCCACCTGCATATCGTAGGCGTAGATGGGTATCCTACCAGGTCCCTCATCTGAAATGGCAGCATAAAAAAAATTCTACCGCAAGCCATGGCTTGAGCCAAAGCCAAGCCAAGCCAGGCCAAAGACATCACTACGTATCACGCGGTGGCAACCCCAGGATCACCGCGCTCGTCTCCCGAAAAGGATTCTATGTAGGTGGACGGGCGAGTGTAAGGCTCGTCCCGCTTGTATTATACCCTCCATATCGCCCGTAATAGCATCACTCTCTTTTCATTGTAATCGCCTCGACGCATGATTCCGGAATCTCAGTACCCACAGTCAACGAGCGCCAAATGTTTGACACAGGAATCTGGGCTCCCTCGTATCATGATGCCCGCGATATTTATTTAGCGCTAGATAAATATAATCAGAGGTCAGAGACGTCAGTATAGGCGTTACTTGCTTCCCGAGCCGTTGATAGCGTTCCTCACTTTCGAATGATCCTCAAGACTTGATACAAATCTCTACATATGACGTGTTGCTGTTGGATTCTGCATTCTTTGAATGCCCATTAATAAGCTCACAACGTCCGAGAGTCTGTTCCCATCTGTGGACGAATATGGTTATCACTTTTTTAACGGGGGCGCGCCCAATTTTAGTGAGAGCATACTAAGTTAAGTAATGATTGACAAGAATCTGGCAGTTCACGAGGATTATGGCGCTAAATACAATTTCTGCGAGAGTGCAGGTACAATGGGAAGGCTAATTAGGACGATCGCGATAGACCGCCAACATGATAGCCTCAACTGGCTCTCTCCCTATCTGAAAAATAAAAATAAACCACACCCTTGGATGGGAGCAATTCAACCACTATAAGTTGTATTCGGTTCCCACTGGCAACTTGGCAGGGCTTCGAAGATTGACGCACAACCCATTTATAAATCTGCTTCCGAAGGTCAAAAAATTGACGCTGAATCTGTACGGCGCTTTTATCCATCCCTGCAAGGATGAGCACTTTCATGGCCCGCCATTCCCAATATTCTGATCCGAATTGAAGTGGTATTCCCACCTTAGAACTTGGAGGAGCTTGAATAGACCAGGCCAAGCACCGTACTCCTCCTAATAACCCCAAGGAATATATCTAGCTAGAAATAGCTCAATGTCGAGACCCGATCAGTAAGTGCCATCACCAATTCGACTTGACGTCTTGTCAAATTAAAGTAAACCACTGCCCACAGCGGGAGGCAACGTATAAAACAATAAACCTTGAAGGAATGAAATTCATATTTATCTCTCATTCCCCCACCGACGCACGACATGGCCTCGCGACTTCCCCAGATCCGCCTCGCAGTTCTATGTCTGTCTCGAAGCTCCTCATCGCAGCCACATTTCTGATATTCTGAGAACAGGCACTGTGCTCCTTTTCGCAATAATCGAGCTGGGTATGGCAGGCGCAGTGACGTCGACGATCGGAACATATCTTGAGGTGTCCTTCTCGTATTCCGGGCTCGCCATTGCCACCTCTGTAATCACCATGGCTACTGTCCCCGTAATGTATGCGCTTCTGCAGCGATTACCGCGCACATCCTGATCACATGTTTTACAGGATCGCCCTCGAGATGAGAGTTAACTTTCGGCTTGCAAAAGTGGCTTGCGCCCGCGCAGAATGGCTTGTTTCGGGCGTGGGCGTGGATTTGGGTGGGAGCTCACGCCCACGCTCGGCATTTCGGCTTGCAAGCCATTTTGTTGGCTTGGCAAGCCACTTTGTCGGCTTGGCACCACCTAAAAAATGCAAGTGGCTTGTGGTAATTCCACTCGTTGTAGTACATTTTCTCGTGGTCTTAGTGGATCCCCAGCATTGCCTGAGCTCCCTCTCCGAGGGCATGCAACTAAATTCGGGTGTTTACCGCAACATAGGGTAATACTTAGTTGATGTGAAAAACACAACCGGCGAGATTGTGCATTTCTCACGAAACTCGTGGCTTGTGTGGCTTATTAGGAATTTCTAGCATCAGACAGTGTTGTGAACTCCAAAGTTTTTATGAAACCTCCTTATTTAGTGTATAGTATGATTTCTCGGCTAAATTTTCTGAATTTTTCTCTAACGAGTATTGTCACACGATAGTCGGTCTACACTGGTGGAAGATTTCAAGTTTTTGAGTGAAAAAATTGGTGAAAAATGTTTTGAGTTTTACAGAAGTTTTTTGCCAAAAATGCAGGTAAAAAACTTGAATCATTTTCAAAAGTTTTCCAACTTTAGGTGAAATTTTCGAAATAAAATGGAAAACTGCTGAAAAACTCTTCAGTTTTTCACCTACATTTTTGGCGAAAAACTTGTGTAAAACCCAAACTAATTTTCACCAATTTTTTCACTCAAAAACTCGAAATCTTCCACCAGTGCTAGTAACTAGCATATTTAATTAAGATACATCCTACATAGGATTATTCATGAGAATTCAATATGATGATCCAAATTTTGGGTCTCGGTACGTAGACAGTAGAGTACCGTGTACCTTGGTCAAAACAATATGTGAGCAGGGAACCTGAGCGGTGTTATCAGGAGGGCTTAAACGGTGAATAAATGCTGGATACTGCCGTGTGAAATTGTCGTGCATTGCCTGATCCTGAGTGACATTGTTCAACTTGTCATGTTGTGAATGCATGTGCTCGACATTCCTGTGTGGTTGAAACACAATCCACCTCTCCACTAGGCTCCCATAAGTCTAATATAGCAGCCCAGCCCAAATTTTCATACCCCACTGCCAAGCTACGTGGTTTGGATTATGGGCGTGTGCAGGAGACAAAATGGCTTGTGTCACGTGCCACAAGCCATTTTGTCGACACACTGGCCTGTGCCCGGCTTGCGGCCCGATTTCTTTCACTTGACGTATCCCACCTCCTACACCTATGCTTGATCAATCCTACCCGCTCATGAGAGGCTACCCCTAGTGCTCGAGTCCACAAAAGATCATGTTCAACCCGCGCTGAGAGCTCGACATCACTGTTAGTCTGGCGTGGGCGTGGCTTGCACAAAGTGGCTTGTGCGGGCGCAAAATGGCTTGTGTGGGTGCAGAATGGCATGCTACGAAATGGCTTGGGCGTGAGCGTGAAGACGGGGAGGGCGCGACAAGAAACAAGACTCACCCGCCCACCACCAACAAGCACCGAAGTCGCTACACTGACTCACCCAGTGACAGCACAGTTTCTTCCCCAAGTACCGGACTGGCGTGCTGCGGGTATTCTGTGGTACCCCGCACGATTCATCACACGTCACGAGAGGCGTGCAGGTCAGCTGAACGAATATGAGTTTCAATGGCTTGACTGCAACGATGGCAACATGGATGTCTACCATTCGGAGTTTTCCATGTTGCCGCTGCGAATGCTTCAGACGCGTTTCTGTGGTCGCAAATTCTGCCAGGAGATCGATGAAGTGACCCTCACAGAGACGCAGGTACGAGGCGTGTGCTTGAATTTCACTGTGGTCCGTGCTAACAGGAAATTTAGATTGGAAAGATACGACTCCTGCTATACATGGACCCCAACTATCCCGATCACGAAAACCCGGCACTCACAAAAATCTTCAATGCCGCGCTGCCACGTGTTGCTCAAATTCTAGCGGAATTCGACGACACGCACCCAGTCATTGCTAGTTGCAACAAATATTTCTCCAGTGATCTCAAGACAAAGAAGAAGGAAAAACCCGAAGTCAGCAACTGGAGGCGCATACTCGGCCTCGTTCCGACCCCCGAACTTGAAGCAGTTCTACTAGATCCGCTTGAGCTGCTTATACATCCTGATCTTGCTCATTTGCTAGAGCCGGAACGGAATAAACGCGTCATGGGAGTGGGCTCGGTGCTCTTCCAAATCCTTGGCATCCAGCAGGAGCTCGGGGAGGAGCTGAACCTCAACGGCGACCTGATTCACGAGCTCGTGGATGGAAGCGTCGTTCCATGCCAACATGATGGTGCCCTAGCGCTGGAGCGCATGTTCGCCGCAATTCCACTCCCATCGGCGAAGTCGGCCGTGTTGGTGAAGCGCATGCTCCGCTTCAACACCGCTCACTCCATCTTTGATCCCACGCTGCGACCGCCGACCTACCGCCGTGAGTATCCGACACACCGTCCACCGACCCGGGCGGTCCCAGTCACCTTGAAACGACCGGGCGCCCGAGAAATTGACGGGGAAAAGCCAACCAAACGCGGGAAGACGATGAAACCCGGGCCCGCAATAAAAAGTCTGAGGAGGGCTCAACACGGACGCTTCGTTCGGGGAAGAAGAGGGAGCTTTGATCTCTAGTTAGACTTTATGTTCAGTAATAGTATCTCGGGACCAACCCAAATTCATCATTACTTTTAACGGCAACGGGCTAGCTGGTGATGGTACAAGGATAGCGCGGGCGATGGTGAGCCCTCATGGAGCACCCGTACATTGTTATAAGCAATATACTTACAGTGGAAAATCCCAGTGTGGGTGACCACAAGTCACGCCACGCCGCAAGCCACGCCACGCCCGCCCGCCCGACCAAATTTCAAACTCCGCCAAGGGGGCAAGCCATTTTGGCACGCCACTCGGAAAAGTCTGCCCTCGAGATTATTCGCCCAGGAGGCGTCACTTCCATGATCGTGTTCGAACTCGGATGGCTGTGTCAGTAATCATAATTATTGTACCATTTCCGAGTAATTCACCCACCCTCGACTGTTTGAAGTGTTTCTCTGGGTTCTGTGGCTTGCAACCGGAGCACATGCGGCGCAGGCTACCACGGCCCTCAGGATCTTGACCGGCTGCGGTTCAGAGGCAGAGGCAGAGGCAGAGTCGGACTCCATTGACTTTGGCGATGGCGTCAGTGTCCCCACCGACGACCCAACCGCCGGCATTTGTCCCGAGACTTCTGCGATCGTGGCCTTCGCCTTCCTCAACTGGATCCTCTGTGTGTCTTCACCTTTTATTGAAAAGAACTGACTAAATGACTTCCCACAGTGCTCGGATACACTGCTACCCTGCCACTGGGGGCAAGGGCCGTGGGCGTGGGTTCATGGCCTTTGCTGGGAATAGCTCCGACACTTGCGTTTGCCATGTCAGAGCTCATTCTCCTTTGTTCCATTGTTCCATTGGTGCGTTTGTTCACAGATCAATGATATGGTGTTGCAATCAAGTTCCCGGTATCCGGCAGGTTGAATCCCGCACACTCCGAGCGGCTTATGAGCGCACGCAGTGGGTTGTGACAATCAACTTCAGGTGGATATAAAACAACACATCCATTTATTTTGCTCTGGCACAGCTCAATGAATTCCAGTTCTACAGCCACCGCTGTACTTATGATTAGAGTGCGTACCTCATGCCGGCCACGCGTAAGGATTTGAAATAATTCATTGGTTCAGTGAAGCTCGGCCTCATCAGCAGATAAAGTGATATAGACAGAACGGGCGAACCACAGCAGGGAGGAGACAAAAATTACCAGAAGCTGATTACGAACAATTCATCGACCTCCGCAACGATGCATACAGTTTGCTGTCAGACCTCGACATTGACCACTCAAATGCAAAGCAACGGCATCAGCCAGAAAGAAAGGTCTCTGGCCAACCCATCCCCGCATCTTCTCTTAAAGCTCCGGAGTCCCATCAAAGACCTCTCCGAACCGACTCACAACGCCTCCGTGGCTCGGCATGTATGAACATGTTGCATTCATGTCTAGAGAAATAAAAAATCTCCGCACCGTCTATGATTCATCCGAGCACCCTATGAGCACTCTGGTGGGGGAGTTTTGGAACAACCTCCGCAGCTGTTGAGTTTAATTTGAAAATTTGGATCTCTTCGGGCGCGGAGGTTTTGTCTCGGGCAGGGAACTTTTCACACAAAGAAACCTGATAAGTGGTGCAGATTCTTGTATATTATTTAACTTACATTGGCCAAATCCAACTTGATGCCCTGCAAGCACCGACACACACTGTCAATCAGTTCGCGGCAACGAAGCCGAAAACTCCCGAGATTTTCTCACCTCTTTGTGTTTTCCCTTTGTTCTATAGACACCCATGACATACGCCATGGCAAATGCCATGGCAAGTGTCGCACCTCGGCCATGAAAGCACGGCCATGGTGCTTGCCTCCAGTGTGCTCGTCATGTCCCTAATGGCTATGAACCGCAAGCACATTAGCGTGTGGCAGTCGTCAGTCGCGGACACCCCATTCGATGCCACCCCTTCATCACCAATTCCTCGGTCGTACGGCGCCCAAGTGAACGGCTCGACCGTCACAGTTAAGACCGGGACAGTCGAGGTGTGACCGCCAAGCGCACCTCACCTCGATTCCTCGAAAGGCTTGCCGAAAAGAATTCATACATGCCCACTTCCGTCTTTTCCTCCCACATTCCTTCGCCTACCCTCTTAATATACCAGTCATCGATTAGTAACCGTCGTTTCAGTCGTTTCGAGATATTGTCTTCGCCCTACTATATAAGAGGGTGTAGTTGACCACCTTAAGGGTTTTTAGTACCCTGTGGGAGACTGAAACATTGTTCAGACATTTTTGTGGTGTCAGTGCGTAGGCTGGCATGTTGAGAGTGAAATGTGGTTGAAGAATTGAGGTGTTGCCACATGTTTGTCGCGTGATGAATATTTGCCGCCGGCAGGTCCAAAAATGGGAGAAACTAGGCACCTGACCAGGCGTGGGAACAATTGATCAAACTCAATGTCGACGCTCATGAAGCGTTTCCCCACTTCCTCGCGACATCTCAAGTTTACAAAGTACATTGAGGGGTTCACATAGGTCTATGGCTACGAATACTCGTTTGTCGCCTTCACCTTCTTGTTGATCAACTGTCGACGCTTCGACAGGAGAAGGGGATCGTCGATATCGCGGTGCGCCAAGTAGTCGTCCATCGCCGCACAGTCGTTAACATTCGCCAGGGGTTCCCAGGTTACATCGCCATCCGTCCAGATGACTTGGAACTCCAAATTCGACCTTTCTACCCAGCGGTGCCCGTTGATGGATCCGATTCCGGTTTCTTCTCCATCATCGTCCCACTCTTCACCTTGGGCCTCGTTTGTTGGACTTGGGCTTGTACTGCGGCTAGAGGTGGGACTGGGAGTAGTGCTAGGAATGGGACTGGGATGTGTGCTGTGAGTGGTACTTACTACTCGCATTTTCTTGGTCAGAATCCGAATCAGCGTCCGATGCTAGCTCGAAATCATCATCGACACTGTCGGAATCATCTTCTCTGCGACCTCTCCCTCCACCTCCACCACCGCGCGCACGCCCGCGTCCCCGAGGTGCCGATCCTTCGTTCCCTCGACGGCCCCGGCCTCGGCCGCGCAGGCCACCCCGCCCTAGTGCCTTCGCGGCAGCTGCAGCGGCTTTTGCCGCCTTCTTCTTAGCAGCTGCAGCAGCCTTCAGCGCCTTCTTCTCAGCGGCCTGAGCGGCCTTTGCCGCCTTCTTCTCGGCAGCTTCAGCGGCCTTGGCGACGGCCTTCTCGTTAGCGACGGCTTGGGTGAGTTCTTTCCTGATCTTCGCAAACGGTTTCTTCAACGCCTTGTGCAGCTCGGCCATCTGTTTCTTCTGGAGGTCGTCCAGCAAAGCCTGCAGCATCTCGGCGCTGGTCATCAGCCGTGCATGACCAGTGTTGTATGCCCGTTTCGGCTTATTGTTCTTCGCGTGTAGCTGCTGCCGGATGTGCCCATTCTCCTTGTCCATCAAAATCATCTGCGCGTGGTTCTTCTCGAGTTCGACACCCGCGGCCAAGGCGATTCTACGAAGCTCAGCATTCTCGGCCTCCAGGTTTTTGCGCGACGCTGTTCCACGAAGCGGTGACGGCACTGCAATCTTGTACAGTGCTTGAACAACCTCCTGCGAGCGATTCAAGGTGCTGTCGGTACGAGGAGGAGTGGAGGGACGTGGCACTGTAGCTGATGAACCAGAGGAGCGTTGACTAAGAGCGCGTGATGTAATAGTAGCAGACGATATATCACTAGTTTCCCTCGAGGAGCTGGACGATGTGGAAGTCGCGGATAATGTAGAAGGTGCAGTCGAGGAAGCGGACAATGTGCGGGACGTCGAACCAATGGGGACAAGTAATGCAGGCAAACGTGTGGGGAGCGGCTGAGCGGGCTGACACTGCGGGCAAATGCCGAGGCATGTGGAGATCACATGTGCAATACGCATGTGATGACGCATGTGTTCGGCATGTATTCGGCATGCATCGATCCAGGCCCAAAAAGACTTTTTTCGGAGCATGCCGAACACATGACATGGATTAGGCCTCTCCGAGGCGGATGCTGAACCTTTAGGTGGATATGAAATGTGTCTGCATTCCGATGGTTGACTGCCAAGATGGTGGTCATCAACATACATTATACTGTGTTACTATGTACAAGATACAAGAAGGATATTCAGGCCCAATGCAGTAAGGAAAGAAGGTGCGGGCAGGTACAGAAATAGCCAAGCATTAAATATATGATCGGGGATTCAATCAGAAAATTTCAATCCCTGGTGCTTTTCCAGGCGAAAGGCGAGTAATACAGCATATGCGTGGGCCATTTTTGAGCTTAATCCCGGCCTTTAAGCTTCGTTTAATGTGACAGCCACCCGGAATTTCGGGAAATTCAGTTGAAACTTCCGCAAGACTTGTTGGTACTCCAGAATGAAGGTTATGGGTTGGTTCAAATGAATCCGCTCTGTTTTGGCACAGAAATTGAACATTCCGGCAGCCTCAACCTCGCCTGAGCCACACAAGAAATCAAAGCCAATACTGAGGAGTCTGTGTGGAAATGAGTACATGTTTAAATTTCTGGGATCTGTCACGAGGGATGGGACAGGAGGTCAAATCAGATGTATTGAAGAGCTGTAAAACCAAAATTAAAAGCATGAAACCCCTTCAATCGCTCTGAATAATTTATGTAGCCTCTGCGCCCCGGATTGTGATGGTCCTTGGCATCATTTATTCATTGGGGTCTCAAAACGCGGCGCTGAGGAAGTCCATGTGCCACCCTGGCGCGTGCGTTGACGCGTCGTGAGCAAGTCGTGAGTAAATTCTCACGTCAACAGATAATAGCCCGAACATCAAGCAGAAATGACTAATGAACGAAATTGAACTTCACAGATTTGCTGTGCCTTCCGTTGTTGCAACAAGCTAGAACTCGGGAATCGAAGCAGCAAGGTCGCAAAAATCTACTCACATTCTGATTGCTTATTATTTCTCATTAGCTCCGTGCTATCGATGTTTTTTCCTGCAATGACCAATTGTGCATGACTAACCGATCAAAACTGATGGACAAAATCGATGTTCCCCTGGGTAGCCAAACCTAAAGGTTCAGCAATGAGGAACACATGGTCATCATATGCGTATTGCGCATGTGATGTCCACATGCCTCGGCATTTGCCCACAGTGTGAGTCGTATAGTTCATCGAAGGTTCAAATAATGTCTTTGGGACAGCGCTTTCGTCCAATGGCCATATGCCGCACTTGCGGAAAGCAGATACTATCGTCGACTTCTTGAAAGCTTGGTCTCGGGCAAAGGAATAATGGGAAAGAAGATTATAATTATCTATGACGACGTTCTTCCGACTTTGCTACATTAACAACGAAACTGGTGTTGAGTTCAGACAGGACTTCCCCAAACATTCGGAAATATGCTTACCTCTGAGACGCGGGCCTTCCATTTTGCAGCGAGGGGACCGAACACGCCGACATCACAGGGCTGCAGCGCATGTGTCGTGTGAGAAGGAAGACACAAAATAATGATGCGGTGTTTTTCCGCGAACGATGTGAATGGGAACGTGCAGTGACTGTTGTGGCCGTCGAGGATGAGAAGCCGGTAGTCGGCAGGGTCCTCCAGACGTGCGGCGGTCGTGGGGACGAAGTCCTTCATGAGCCATAACGTGCCCAACTCTTGGTCAGTCCAACCGTTAGGCGAAATGGAGATGCTATACAGAGATTTCAAGTCGGGCCGCATACGAGATAAAATTGACAGCTGACCTTGCATCACAGGGGTTGTCTTCGCCCCACTTAAGGTCACGACGCTGACCTTCGAACACGACGGACGGATGGATGACTGTGCCGTCAGCACAAATGCATTCGAGGATAGTTACAAGATCTCTGTTCCCGCTGGAGATGTTCTGGACAACTTTCTGGTCGCGATCAACGATCGCATGAATCTTGCCACCGACCTGGAATAGTTCAAGTAAGATATGATGAAACGAAGAGAGTTCAAGACGAACCCCAAGCTGGATTCCCTTCTCATCCATATTATATATATTCTGGAACTTGATGTCATATTTGTCGATGGTCTCCTTGAGTAGAGTGAAATACTCGTGCGTAACAGTTGGATTAAGCCCTTTGGCACGACATTCTTCAAGGCCGCTGGTTAACTTGACCTTCAGATCGGGATGCTGCTTCATGAACCGCTTTGCCCAGGTGGCCCCGACTTCGGCTCCACAGATATCGGACGCGTACGCGTTGATGGTTTCGAGCGTCAACGGAAACCCGCGCTTTCCCATGACCTTGGAACGGTTAGAGCAGTATAATGAGCCACTAAAATTAAGGCTCACTCGGATCCACTCAGTCAGAACCTCTTCCTGGGGTTCGCTGACGACCTTTTCATGCGCGTGGGCCGCGACGCGGGGCTGAACGCCTGCCATGCGGTTCTTTAACGTGCTCCGAACGACGCGATAATAGATGGCGGCCTTGCGTTCAGACATGCTGCCGCTCTGAACAGCAATAATTGCGAGCTTCATGCGTTCCTCGATGGGCATATGCTCGAAATCGATATCGGCGGCGTCATCATCCATGTCGATAAGGTCAGGAAGGTCGTCCGGGTCGGGGAGGTGAATCGAAAGGTCATTGCGGGCAGGGCCCGCATGAGATTGGGCAAGAGCTGGCATAGGAAGAGTCGAGAGAGTGCCGGGTAGGCAAACCAGAGCACCAGCTATATGAGGTCGTGGGCGGATGCGCAAGCTTCATGATGCCCTCAGCGAGCTAAAAATACGATAGTAAATAGAAAATGTACCTGTAGAGATGGGCGAATAGATATGAATAAATGTTGGGGATGTGGCGATATGACCCGGATGGCGTCCGATAGCGCAGCGCCGTACGGCGGCAAGAGAGGGTGTCTGATAAAGATGAGCTGGGATCATGTTCAGAGGACTTCTATGAACGCACTTTGACCCGCTGTACGCTGAATGAGGCCCTCCATTTCCCAATAAAAATCTGAAGTGCCCACGTTCCCTGAAACGGTCGTTTGGGGTAATGGGCCACGCCGAGGACTGGGTAAAATCGTTAAAATCATACCGTATGCGTGAAGGTAGAGTATTAATCGTGCTCAAGAGCTGTACCAAGTTTTGGGGCCATCGCGATAGTAGGTGGTATGGTACAGCGTTGGCCATCTCACAGCTTCGGAGGTGATTTTGGCAAGATCATTTGGATTCTTTGAGGAGACAGAAAGACCAGGGAGCGGATTCAGGAGCTAAGGGAGTGTTCTACGGAAGCCAGATATCCACGGAGCAGAACGCGCCCCCGACATCGTGGATTGACCACGAGGTGGTGAAGATTAGTGCGATTCTCTGGAGATGATGGCAAGCCGAAATTAAGAAAACCACGTGTTCGGCTTCCCACCAAGTCCAAAATTAGCCACGGCGCACCATCACATTGCCGGATTTGCATCAAACTGCATTCACGGATGCGTCTCAACATGTTTTCTAACCTACAAGTAGTACTGACAAAGAAAAAACCTCTGGTAAGGTTATAATTCCCAAGTGGTCAACTAGCTAGGTTGGTCAACTACCTAGTCCTATATAGTAATACAAGGTCCCTTGTGTCCTACAATCAAAAGTGAAAAGCAGTCTAATATTTCCAGCGCAGAAGGACAGACGGATACATATGTACAATAGTTGGAGCAGATTCAGGACGGGCACGTGGCAGGACAAAATGAAGACCGAAAATAACTCTCAATTTCAACACAGCCCACCGTTGACCCACACGCACCCATCCCAACTCGAAAAGACGTTAGCCCTCAGGAGCGGGAACCCCGAGGGCGGCGCTAGTCGTCACTGCGCAGTCCCATATACACTGCGCGCTAGGGTGCTGCCTGACGGGCTGCGGCTGAGGAGATGTGTGCGGTCGCCGTCCGAGCTCGAGGAAGAAAATTAAAAGTCTCGCGCGCGGCGCTCAACGATCCCGCACGCCCACAAAGGAGGTGGGTTTGGGTACGTTGGAGGTTCAAAGAAAAATGAAACGCACCCGCGCATAACAGCCGCACTAGTGACCCTCTGCGCGCGCTGCTTCCCAACATTCTCGTACAAGTCTGTCTCGTCCACGATCTCCTCAGTGAGGATTTCCTGATTTCATTTTAACCATCTGCGGACACCGAGCGTACCTCGATGATATCTGCCACCGACTCTTCAGAAAGGACGGCGCAGGTGGAAGGATGGAACTAACCCTCAAGCATCATTACCCCAATCGCGCCGCCTGCCTTTCCAGGTGTGCGGCTGATGAGCAGCAGGTGGGCGCGCCCAGTTTGGCTGCAATTTAAAGAAATGGTGTCAGGCTCTTGTTTCAGGCGCACGCGAGAATGAAGGGAGGTGAAGCAGAAGTCACCCACAAATAATCTAGTGCCTGGGAACAGTTAATGCTCGGCCTTGCCTCGGGGAGTATCAATAGCGGGAAGCTCGATACTGGGAGGGGGCGCGCGGGATCGTACTTGATGAGCTGGGGAGCGATCGTAAGTCATTTAGATGATGATGGAAGGACGCAACGAGGCAGGAAGCACCTTCTTGATAAGGCGCAGCCCTCGGGATCATGGGGCTCGTGCACAGGGAAGCGGGAGTAGCCGCTTAGGAGGCTGCACAGCAAAATTAAAACAAGTGAGGAAGGTAGCAAGGAAAGACAGGGAATGCAGCGGACATTGCCTCAACGAGCTTTTCGTCCAATATTGCGTCGGCAGAGAGAGTTACTACGTCCTACACAAGAATCAGCTTATAAAGTTCAACGGAAAAAGACTGTGAGCAGACCTGCATGGGCGTCATAATCCCTTCCACGCTCTTCCCGCCTAGTTCCAGCACCCCATTCAAAATCATGATCTCGTCATCCCGCAGCGGCTCTTCCCCCGTGCGTTGGAACGCCAGGAAGCTCCTTACATAATTCCGCCTTCTTGTACTTATGCCGGTGGTCCGCACCCAGGAGGAGGTCGAGGAGGAGGGCGATGGGCTACGCGATGGGGAGGAGGAGGTACATGAGCGCGAGTACGAAGGGGGCGCAGAGTGCGCCGATGGCGAGGCCGTAGCGCACGCTGAGAGCTTGCGGAATTATCCTGCGAGCAGGAATGAGGTCGGTAGGGTACGCAGTGGGAGAGTGGACTTACTCGCTGAAGTAGGACGCCAAGGAAAGGATTAGATTGCGCTTCGTCATTGAGCGTCGATAATAGTTCCTTACCCGAAGATTACTGGATGGGTTAGGTTAGACGGACGTCATTGGCTTTACGCGACTCAAGAACCGGACCAATTGCCGCAGTGGAAAGCGTGACAGCCGCAAAGCCGCCTCCGATCTTGGGGGTGTATGAGTGAATGTAAACCCTAGATCTTCATGAAGCTCGCGCGAGACAGCGGAATGCAAATCCAGGAAATTATCTTGGACTGATTTGTGGAGGCAGCCATCAGGCTTGAATAATTTACCTGCTGATGTTGGCACCACTGCGGCATAATTGAATCCATCCTCCTCGGCTGGATATAAGGACAGTTGTTAGAAGTGGGAGCATAACGAGTGCTGGCTCACCCAGAGATATGTGGCTATTTGGAATGCTTGAAGAGCTTGCGCTCATTGCACTGTGCTTTCAGTGTGTCGAAGCTGGTGAGCTGATCATCTCGGATTGCCACCTTGCAAACTTTCCACATCTTTTGTTGTGCTGATAAAATTTCTCATGTTCTCCGCTGCCATTCCGCTGGTGGCACATTACACCGTTGTGTTCAGCCTGGACGATTTCTTCAACTAGAGAGAGTTACACACACTTACAAACATTCCTGCTACAGAGTCACATTTTTTCAACCTTCATCACAATAAATCTGGACGAAATCTGTGGTATCAACACTACGGCTGAAGAACCCTGTCCCTGCACAACAAAGGGGGACAGGGTTCTGCTGAAAGATGTTCTTTCTGCAATGCTTTCCTAAATTTAGGAAGGTCTTTATTTCTTCTCACTGCAAATGGGAAGCTGAAAGTTTGTCTTTCAGCAGTCTTTTCACGGCTTGTGGACAATGAATTAATACTTTGTCTTTGAATGAGCCGCTGATTGCGGCTACTTTCGTCGCACTTTCAGACCAAAACAATAGGTAAGCTTTCAGAATATTTCGATTGCGCTACTGATTAATACATCTTCTGTCTATATATCGACCTAGGTCGATATTTTCCTTTATTCGGTGTGAGGATGCGAGTCCCATTATCAATGGCTGCAAGAATGGGACTCGAGTACCGATGATGGGAGTGGCCGAGTCCCACTCCCATTCTTCTCGTCATTACTCCCCCATATCGCTCGCCCCGCTTGCATACTGCTTGGGCGGAGGCTCGGTAATCACTCACGCGTCCACTGCAATTCGAACCCCTGCGGGCATTGCATCACCGTCTCTCGAGTCTGCTCGGGGAATGTCGGTGTGCTGCCTCTGCATCAGCATCTTGACAAGTCAGCTTATCGGTAGCTTTTCCGCCTTTTCTAAGCTGAAAAAGACGAAAAGCCAAAAAAGCTTCGCAGCTTTTCTACTCCAAGTCCGTTACCTTTTCTAAGCTGAAAAAGCTGGTATAAGACGAAATAAGCAGACCAATAAGCATCCAGAAAGGGACCTAAAAGCACTTATAACAGACTAAAGAAGGGGTTAAAATGATATATTTAAGGGCTGTACCGACATAGGGACAAGTAACATAGACCGTATATAGGTGCTACAGGATGGGGACATCGGCGCGAATATCTACAAAGCAGTTAGTGCATGTCCGAGATGGTACCGCAGGTGCACTTACGATCGGGCCTGGGTCTCGGCAGCTACCGCGCGGACTCGGCAGGCGTGACCCCGTACACAGGTAGATTCGCGGGGAACACAACGCCTGGGGATGTTATTCAGCACGGAAAGAAACAGACAGGCTGCCGGAGGGGACTCACGGCACAGCACCGTCGCTCGACAACATTGCTTTACTCGTTATCCCGGTCCGGTACGCCTCTTTGGTCCACGGTGAGCATGCCGTCGTCGGTTCTCCGAGGCGCGCACGCGATCCGTGCTGGCCAAGAGCACCTGTGCTCGAGTTGGTTAGACATACGGGCAAGAGGTGGGACGGGCTAACAGACGGAATACGAGAATAGCAGGGCTCCAGCAATCACACGCGCCGGGGGGAGCAAGCACAGGGAGGGGGCAAGCACAGCGAGAGGGAGAGAGACCCGAAGATAGCGATTGAGTCTTGAATGTGCTTGCGACTTGAGCATGAAGGGACCGGACTCTTGAAGGGGCTTGGAGGAAAGCTTGAAAGGGCTTGACAGATAGTTTGCAGGCCTTGAGACACAACAGTTGGGGCCGTCGAGAACGCACAGTGAGGGGGCGCAAAGTGAGGCAAGTGGGGGAAGAGAGCGACATGCGACGTGGCAACGGGCAACCAACCATCCAATCACGATCACGCCATCTTGATTTAGCGGAGTTTGAAATGACTTACAAGATTCGAGCCAAGTCCGAGCGGTCACCGGTCATCTGCGACCACTGGCAACCCCTGCAAGCTGTCAGCCCAGCAGGTGCTCGCACCATGTTCGACTTCAGAATGTGTTGCATGAAGGCCTTCAATCCCTTCATTGGCCGGCCCTATCAGTGTTTGGCAGGTACTACCGCGACGCCGAGTGCCTCCGAGTGCTGGTTCGTGTCGAACTAATGAATTCTCATCGGAACGGTCAAGTTTATAAATCTCCTGCCTCATTTCACGAGAGAAATGTGAGAGGACTTCGAAAAGTCATGGAAAGCCGATAAGGCATATAAGCTAAGAAAAGATCCACGGAAAACCCGGGAAAAGGCGCCAAAAAAGACAAAAGGCGCAAAAGCTGGAAAAAGTCCTCGGAAAAGCACTTGTCGATTTGCTGATGTGTCCGCTGCCTATGTGTCCTCTGGGCTGCTTCCTGCCGCTTCTGGGTGCAATGCCTGCCCGCTCCTCTTCTCTCTGCAATTCATGCTTCCTCCGCTGCTCTTAAGCAACAAATGATCTCATCGCGTCGATTGTGCTTTTATGTCTTCCCGCTATGTCCCGGGAGCGCCGGAATTCTGAATGCATTCACACTGCAGTGCTGCTTCCCACCCTCCCTGCACCCCCTCCCGCGCGGCCGTGCCGAGCCATTATTCTTGGGTGTTTGGTGCCGTTGCCCTGCTCTTGCTCCACACTTCCCTACCGTATTCAAAATTGCCACGAACCATAGGCAAGCCGTTCCGGACATTCCAGCACTTGTTCTAGACACTCAGACGGACAGAGAAAAAGTCAAATTTTTCTGACCGGGAACCCTTCTAAACAACATTTTCAGAAGGCCCTGCACACATTCCAAAAAGTGAATTAAGTCGTCGACCTATAACCCGGCGTCTCGGCATCTTCCGGGGGGACCCCTTGATCAAGCGCCACACAAGTCAAGAAAGCAATATAACTCAAAGGAACGCAATGAAACGACAACAGGGCGAGCAATGAAACTAAAAAAGGTATACGGGTTCATACGGTCCCTAGAACCGTACCGTAAGGCCTTAAAAGTGATCGACTTACGGCCGTAATGCTTACGGTCGTAACCGTTTACGGTACAGGGGGGGGCCTAGGATATAGGGGTGTACCAAGTTGACAACTCTGAGCACCGGAAGAGACTCCGAAATCCAGATGGGAATTTGTAAGTCGGCGCCGTCAGCCGGGTTTCAAGCACGAATTCCTTTGATTCCGGTGGCGCGAGGGAATGGAATGACAAGATAAGAGTCGATCAAGCCCAAAGCAAGGAGGAATGCAAATGAGCCGATGTCCAGGCTGGGGACCAATGGATTGGAACGCCGGAATGGGATGGCTGATTTCCGGGAGTAGCGGCACGAGGACAAGATAGAGTGAAATACCAAGAGAAAACTCGAAAGAGGAGCTATGGAATCAAGAATTCACTTTCCTCGGGGTTCGTCGTGGGAGGAAGGGGAGAAGCAAGGTACATTCGAGTGCCAATCCAGAGTGGGAAGTAGATACTGAGAATGATTTGGAGAACTTGCGGGACACGCAACGGCCGAAAGAATCAGGGACGCGGAGCTTCTCATCAAGGTCATGAAAATTCGCCGGCTTTAGTCGGGTGAGACTAAAGCAGGCGCAAGGATACATAGGCAGGAGCACGATTGTTGGAAGGCAAAGCAAGTGTCTCGTCCACGTCGATTCGAGTTTCACGGAGATTCGGATGGCTTATTTCGGGGTGGCGGTGGCACAAAACCAATGAAACCGGTAGAACGCCCTTCCCGACGAGCCAGGGACCCAGACCCCTTGATGGTATGATCGTTGGTAGAGAAAGTCAAAAAGAGTGTCGGGATTTGCCGAATCTCCCCCACGCGGCTGTGCCCACACGTGGCTGTGCCCTCTCCAGTCTCTTCCTCTTCAGATTCTTTCTCTCTGCGGTATCCTCTACAATGATTTCACGCACGGGCAGCCACATTCACCGCGAGGCTCTCACCCAACGCGATGCCTACTGTCGATCCTCGCGGATACCATACCGTCTTGTCGTCTCGAACACGCCACATTTGAGCTAGGTTCCTTGCACTACATCTCAGACCCAGCATCATAGCAATGGATTCATTTCCTGTGGCGACGCGCCCATCCACCCACGCTCGGCTTTCCGATCCGAGCCTGTGCAGAGCCGCCGCAGCGGATCCGTATGGACTAGACGGGGCCTGCGCGCGTAGCTCGTACATATCAATGAGGCTCTTGCGATGCACCGCCGACGATAACCGCCGGCCCCTCTGCTTACATAGCGCACCGTTCATCTGGATCTGCACCTCGGCGCGATGCATCATCGCGAGCAAGCCTCTGCTTTTTCGATGCAGAAGCGCGGTGTGCTCTGTACTCATACGCAGGTGAGCCTCTCAAGGCCGTACCGCATCCCCCAAATTCTGATTCTGATTTACTCCAAGATGCAGGATTTGCCATATGCGTTTGGCCTCCTCGCGCCCGGGTCCATCGACATCAATCCCCCCCTCCCCCGTCCGTCCGGCTGTGTGGGTCAAGAACGGCATGCCTTCTTCCTCGTGCGCGCCTCGCGTGCCTCCTGCTCCTCCTACCGCACTCTCCAGGGAACTGGCCTCTCTCTACCTCGCCGTCTGGGTCTGGGTGCGCCCCGTTTTCGGGTCGTGGGAGGGAGCAGCGCTGCGCGCGTGCCTATACCTCCGCGCCGGACTTGCGCTCGGGCTCGGCGGCTTCTGCGGATGGAGACGACGAACTTCAGCTTCAGATCGACACCCTTGGCGATCCGCACGGCGCGTGCCCTTCTCGTACGCGGTGCGCTCCTCCGCAGACGTCCTCGCCGGAACTTTCTCCCCGGCCCCCGCACCAGCTTTCTTCCTCCGCGTGCGATACGCACGAGCCGCTTTCCTCGCTCATAGCGTCCGTTGTACTTTCTCGCTCCTCGCTTATCGCGCGAAATATATCCAGCGCGCTCCCGTCCTCGCCGACCCGCGCTCCAGCCCTCTTCATACTCGTACGAGCTCCCCCCTCTCCGGTCATCGCGCGAAGCATCTCTAGCGAGCCCCGCCCCTCGCTCACGATGCGCGCTCCTCTCACATGCCCGCTGCTCATCCACGATTCGCCCTCGTTACCCTCCGCGTCTACGCCCTTCCGAGCTGCCATCCGCGCGCACCCTCGCGCACGACGCGTGTATGACGCCGGCCTCCGCTCCTCGTGCTCCCCACGCCTGACCCACTCTGGTCGCCGACCCGGTCCGAGGCGCGCCCCCGGCCTCCGTCCCGCACTCGCGCATGTAACCGCTTCCTCCTGCCCTCCTCGCTCTCCGCGCTCCTGACTCATGCACGGCCCCGACCCACTCCGGACGCCCGACCCGCGCTTATCATCACCATGCCTCAGTCCGCCTTCCTTGTCGATCTCGTCGGTATTTCCTGGGCGCGCGCCCTTGGAATGCAACGCCTCTTCCGATCGATGCAGGAAGCGAGGAAGGAGACGACGTTGTGCATGTTGGGTGGATGAATAGTAGATTACCTTGATACTATATTAAACGACTTACCGACGTGTCTATGGGGTTTGAAGCGGCCAGCGGAATTAAATGGACCTCGCGGAATCGGGGGATTTGGCAAGAGAACTCGTTTACTTCTCTTGCCTGCTTGCACCGCTTCCCGTTCCCGCCCTTCTACCTCCACACCGCACCATCCACAGGCACCTGCTTGTTCTAGGCGTTATGACTCCCTTTTGATGCCCTACTCGACCTCTCAGCTCCGCTATTGGGCGGTTAAATGGTGCTTCCATTCGGCCAGCCTCCGCGCTGCCGCTGCTTCCCGCCGCCCGTCAGCGCCCACTGCCACCCACTACGGGTCAGCCCCGCGTATCTGTGATAGCACCCCACTGTATTCCGCCGTTTCGACGCCTATGGCCCGCCCATTCCACCGCTTTACGCCGCCCATTCCGCTGTGCGGTCCCGCCGCTTCCCCCCGCCCCCCATCCCCGGCGCCGGCACTTATCGATATATCGTCTTACCCCCGCCCTCTGCGGTGCGCAACGCGACGCCTCCCGCGTTTTCAGGTACGTCCATCCGCCCACTCTGCCACTTTACCTCGCTCATCCCGTCGCGCGCTTCCGCCGCTTGCCGTCGCCCTCCAGCGCCCGCGCGGCTGCTGATTGCATCACCCAACCCTCTGCGATCTCCGTGCCGTCGTCTCCCGCCTTGTCAGGCAAGTCAGCCCGCCCACGCCGCACTTGACCCCGCCCCTCCCACTGCGCGGTCCCGCCGCTTCCCGCCGCCCTCCAGCTCGAGTTCGGCTACTTATCGCTGCCCCGCCCTCGACGATGCCCTTGGCGTCGTCTCCCGTCTTTTCAGGAGCGTCTGCACCCCACTCCACCACTTTACCCCGCCCATCCCGCCCGCGGTCCCGCCGCGTGCCGCCGCCATCCAGGCACATCGCGGTGCCGCTCAGCCTTTTCGATGACTCTGTCATTGTCCCCCGCCTCGTGACGATTCCGCCGACCTTGCTGGGTGCGGTTCCGTCGCTTCAGCGCATTCTTCAGGGCTCACTCCGCTCCATCCCGTCATTTTGATGCCTCTTTACCTCTCAGCACCCCTCATTATCTCTCTGTGGTTCGCCGTATCCTTGCTCTTCAAGTCTTCACTCACACTTACTTATTTACCTTCACATCATGCATGTTTTTTTTTCCCTATGTACATTAGCCACTCTATTCATGTCCTTGACATTCACATTTTCAAAATGTACACCTCTGAGCCATCTGTTAAAATTCCGGAGTGCGCAACTCAGTTGTCTCCCTCAAAATATTAAGTATGGGCTTTTCAAGTCATTTTCTCCTGAGTATCTTGATATCAATGGCGAGTTTCTTCGATCCTCTCGAAGTAGATTGATTCATATTCCGGAGGAGGAGGAGGAGGAGGAGTGTATTGCTGCCGAGGTCCCAATAAGGAACAAGCAGGCACTGTACCTACGTACATCGCGTCCACAATGTACGCTACAGTCATCGACGGTCAGATCGCTGTGGTAACCTAGCTACATCTGGTGATAGTAGCTAAATATCTCACGAAAAAACTTGGCCGACGGGCGGAGAACTAAGCCTGAAGACGGAAAACCACGGGGAAGTAGCGGGGGAACTCCTGGAACAGAGTCAAGATGTCAAAGACGTACTTCGCGAATGCCTGGACCGCTTTTCTCGAAGAGACCAGCTTCAACAGAAACTCGTAGCTTGACAGCTGCGAGCGTGCTGCCCGCAGCTGAGGGTCACAGACAGAAAGGGTGTCCATGAAACGCGACCGGAGCTCTTCGAGACGTTGAATTCCGGTTTGTTACTGGAAACCGTGATCAGAGTCTGGACAATCAGTATTGATTTGATTCACATTGCCCGTTTGGTCCAAATTTTGGACATTGAGTACCACAAGCCCCTATGCATCGACGGTTATATTGCACAAATTTTCTTCAGCTGTTGTGTGTATCAGTGTGTATCTATGAATAGTGGGTCTTGACAGACGCTTTGTTGGACCTAGCTCGTTCCTCGCTCGATAATCTATCAAGCCTTCCGGGGGATTCCTGTTCATTGCATTGCTACGCAAGCCCTGTTTCATGCCTCCTAGATCTGGGTATCATATCTCAATTGGTTTGCTCTGCTCTCTTCCAAACTGGTCGAAACTGTGGAGGTTTTCAGGATCCTCAGGTTTTTTTGAAGTGACAATTTCAACCTTGGTTGAGGAGACGCGGTGTGCGATTCTAAGAAACACTACCAATTTATAATTTTGCGCAGGTGAGGCGGAGGAAGAAGGGAAAACATAATCGGTTCGCATCGGCGTTCCATCCGCGTTCCGGCGGCAGCTCCGACAAATATGTAATCAAAAAGACAAGTATGTGATGGCCCATCCATCCATCAGGTCCAGATCACGGCGGGCCCGGGCGGGGTGGGTTGATGGGCCATCCCATATTTGTCTTTTTACATATTTGTCCTTTTTCGATTACTACTTACATTCTGCCGTCTACCGTCCCCAACCCCGTAACGTGCGGTGGGTAGGAGTCAATAACCTGTTTGCGCAGAAGCCATCGGAGCCATTCAATGGCTTTTGGGCCGTGCGCAAAAATAGCAGGCGAATGGCACCACAAGCCATTGACAAGCACTGACGTCATATTTTAGTCGCGTTTCGCACTGGCAAAAAGCCTCGTGCGCAAACGCTCTGATATCGTATGACCGAGCGTGTTGATTCGCGAGGAGCAAGAACATGCGAAGGCGGATGAGCGCATAACGCGCACGCTATAGTGTGGCCTTCGTGAAACTCTGAATATCGTCGTTCAGAATCACGTATACGATAGAACCCGGTGGATGGCCTGCCTCCATCCGCGCCCGACCCCCGCCCAGCCGCTATTGGCGCGGCCCACCCCACCGGTGTCCTGTTCGCGACCCAACGCGCATTGAATTCGTGCGGTCTATCATCATTGAAGCAGATACCTACACACACCAAAATCAAAATAACGATTGCGGGGGTTGCCCCCGCTGGATATTTGTGCCCGAAAGAGGCGCCGGCTTTGTAATAGCGCCCCGGGGTGCCGAATGGAATAAATCTGTTTTTTTTAGTGACAAATCGAACGGTGTACCTGAGTTAAACCCCGCTAAGCCTCGGCCGTTGAGGTAGCACAAGTACAACTTGAGGTAGCACAGGCACAAGTGTCTTTATCTCCGTCGTCCTTCACTAGGCCTAGGTGGTTTGGACAATTTTTTGCCCGCACAATTTGGGCGGGATTTGGTTGGCCCCACGTTTTTCTCTCTTCGGATCCAATTTTTTTATCTGCGTTTGGGTTTGGGGCAATGGTTTTTTTTTGTCCACGCCCAGAACCTGGCCCCCAAAAGGGAATAATGCCGTACCTGCCGGAACAAATTACCGCACTTGGATCAGGAAAGCCAGGGCGCCGGGAATGTCATGAGAGAATGATATATAATAAGGTCGATCGGATGTTCTCGACCACTCATCCTCCTCCTCCTCCTCCTATCCAAACCTCGCCACTCACCATGGCGATCTTCCAAATTGTTTTTTCCGTTCTGTTTCTGGCGTCTCACTTGGTTGCTCGAACTTCTGGATCTCCCGTTGTGAAAACCACCTACGTGGTCGTTGGAGGAGGGACTGCTGGTATGTAGCAGTCACATTTTTTCGGTTAATTCGACCGTTGATCATGAAATTTTCAGGCCTGGCCGTTGCCACACGGCGTACGCCCTCTAGTTCTCGTCGTCTCGGATCAATCTTGACCGTTACTGCCCCCAGTTTCTGAGAATCCCGCAAACACTGTCATTGTATTGGAAGCGGGCTCGGAGTGCGTAACATGAATTAATTTGCGAACCATTCTTAACTACTCTTTCTCCAGTGGATTTAACAAGTGCGTCCAGAGTAATAACGTCCATTTCGATCTGCGTCTGACATCTGATGCCTAGTCCCAATATCGCCAACCTCAGCATTTCCTCAGTTCAAGCCCTCCCTGGAAGTTCTGTGGACTGGAACTACACATCTCTACCTTTGAAATTCGCGTCGAACCAGATCATCGCTGAGACCAGAGGCAAAGTTTTAGGGTACATCCACATATTCGTCTCGGGCCCTGAGATTAACACATCCTGTCTTAGCGGTTCATCTGCGGTGAACGGCGCGTTGTTCACCCGTCCCAGTAAGATTGACCTGGATCTTTGGGAATCAGCCTTCGGTGCAACTGGATGGTAGGTACCGTTTTATTTCTCAGTTCTGCGATCACTGACCCGGCACCATACAGGAACTGGAACACCATCTCTGCTGCGATTAAGACGGTTCGTGTTCCCATGTCCCAGCGATATTGCCGGCTGTTTACACACCCTTCAGGCTGAGCACTTTTCGGCGACCGCAGGGCTCACGAGCATTCTGGAGTTCCATGGAACAAGCGGTCCTATCTTCGACTCGCAGCGAACCCCCGTTGGAAAGTAGGTGTGGCGATCATCATTGTGGCTTGATAACTGACGTGCTTTAGTGTCTGGGTGGAAGGGGTAATTCCCGCAGTTGTCGCTGCCGGCGGGACAGAAAGCCTAGACCAGAATGGTGGCGACCCAAGAGGAATTTGGTATGCTCCCAAGGCAATGTTCCCGAACTCGACTCGCTCGTACTCGGCCAACTCCTACTGTATGTCTCGAACCTTCTTCATACCCAGGTTTGGCTCACCTTGCGGTTGCGGCAGATCTGCCCAACGCCGGACGCCCGAACCTCCAGGTGATGGTCAACGCGACCGTTGCGCGTATCTTGTGGGGGAAATCCAAGAACGGGAAGGCAGTTGCCACTGGTGTTGAATACATCAACGCTGCCAGAAAGAAACTCACCGTTGTGTGTCCATCTTCTCATCTTATTCGTCATCAGTTTAAGTTAACTCACTCGTTAGTGCGGCGATCGAGTTATCTTGAGTGCAGGAGTCTTCGGGACGCCCCAGGTCCTGGAGCTTAGCGGCATTGGCAATCCTAAGGTCAATCAATGATTATGTCGCTCCCAAATCTTTACTGATTGTTTCGCGAAATATAGATCATCAACCCCCTTGGCATTTCTACGGTTGTCAACCTTCCTGCCGTTGGTGAAAATCTCAGTGAACGTGTGTCTTTATTCCATCGCTCAAATGTTCAACCCATTAACTTGGCATCAACTGATCCGTAGAACCTACCACGACATATCTCGCGGCTTTTGCGTCAGGTACATTCAACTCGCATCGATTTGTTTAAATCCATAAACGATCGTCCCAGGTATCACAGACACTGGAGTCCAGCTCCCCCTCAATTGTCAGTGACTTTTGTTCGTCCTCGAAAGTCGTCCATTCTGACTTATTCATCAGTTGAATCCCCCCGTACACTCCTCAACTCCACTGAGTGGATCACTGCCTACACGCTCCTCCAGACTGCTCCACCTGGTCTCAGTGATGCTGCTCACAAAGCACTCATCGCCATGTTCTTGAGCAATTCTCCGATCATTGAATTCATGGCCTTCCCCATCCCCAACCCCGCTGGCCTCATTTTCTTACCGATCTTGCTCCACCCCATGTCTCGCGGGTCCTCTGTGAGTCGGCAGTCTTTCGATTTTAGTTTTTTGTTGTTCATTGGCTTACAGCACATCGTCTCTGCTAATGTAACGGCTGCACCCTCATTCGACCTTGCCCTGTATGTCCCTTCCCTTCCTCCAGCCAACTCATGCAGATAACTCAAGGCTCGCTCTAGTGTCCAATCACCTTTCGATCTCTATATCCTCACCAAAGCTACCCAACGGGCGCGCAGATTCGCCAACCAGGCCTCACTGACCCCTTTCCTTGCAGGCGAACTGTTGCCCGGTGCCGCCATCACAACCGACGCGCAGTTCTCCCAATTCGTCAAGGATTCTATGGGCGTTGCGTGGCATCCTCTTGGAACTGCAGCCATCGGCAGTGTTGTGGACGCCAACTTGAGGGTTAAGGGTGCATCTTTTTCCGTACCTGTCTTCTTGTCCAAACCTAAATGCAACGTATGTAGGAACTACCAACGTCTTCGTCGTAGATGGGTCGATTATCCCTTTCCAGCCCAGTTCACATCCTTCGGTGAGCGTCACCAGTATTCATTCGTCAATATTTAACTTTTAACCTGATTCGCAGGCCCTCATTTATGGCATCGGCGAAAAGGCCGCAGCCATGCTGAAGGCCTCCGTAGGTTCATAATAAACCCCACATCACTAACGTGAGAGGGTTTTACATTACCATCGAAAGCTTACTGTGGGAATGTCAAGTTATGATTTCGCTGTTTTAGGGTGCATGCTGGCTGTTATGGAGACTTGTAATTCCTCACCTTCTCTCTTTATATCAGACTCGTAGTACTTCACACATGCCTGCTATATTTTTTACGACTAAATTGACGACCTTTTATGTTTGCTTTCTGGTTGCAGAGCCGGAGAAAAATCGGACATTCAAAGGGTTTTATTTCGCCGGAAATGGCCTCAGATTAAGGAGGGTTTCGGCAGCCGGCAACGAGAAGCGAGGTTAGCTCACGAGAAGGGGATGAGGTACAGCAACCGCGTGCATGCGGAGCGGATGCCGAGAGGCGATCACTCTCTTTCTGATCCCGCCGTCATCTTCCGCGCGCTGATGTTTTGGCCAGATACATTCGAGCTGCAGCTCGCAGCCGGAAGAACTCGGTCCCTGTTACATGTAGGGGAGACTGGCCCTGCCTCTGCGGCAGATACCCTTCGAATCGGGCCCGAGACTCGAGTCGTGGGTCGCGAAGGAATACAGGATGTACTTATTTTTCCTGCTCTGTTTCCAAGTTCCCCTGTCCGACTGGAGTCTGTACTGAGATATTTTTCTTTGCCAGAACCCACCGAAGACGATATCGCGCTCGGTGCTGGTGCTAGTTGGTCCTGCAACGGATCCCCGCTCTCGGGCATATAGCTAGGTACGTTTTATCCCCTGGATTGACTCGGTGGCGGACGGTCCGTATCTGCTTCATATACCCCATGTTTGGAAAAATTTGAGCAGAACCCACCCCCGCATCTACCCGTTCAACTCGGCCGCGGATTACATCGAAACAACTAATCAGGTTTTTTCCAGGCAGTTCTCTTCCCTCATTTACGTTCTCTCCAACTTATCTAGCTTCGCGATCCCGTCTCCTCTCCCAATTCGCTCCAACCAGATCCCGTGGAATTTCAGAGCACGGGACGACCATGCCTTCCCAGTCATGCGTCGTAGTTCTGCCTTGATGCGAGTCACGAAGCGAACTCGCCGATATCCCTGGGTACCCAGTCGTTCTGGCTATTTCCTCTCCGCTTTCTTCATTCGCCCTTGGCGGGCGATGATGCTCACATTTTTCATAGCTGCCTTGGCCAGCACATCAACAACCCGGGACACCGCGCTCTCCGACCTGTGCCCAATTTTCCCTTGCAATGCAATGAGCATCAAACGAGTCCCAGCTCTTGCATATATCCAGGTGCGGTCTGTGGCTTCCACAGACTCGGTGACGGAGGGTCCGCATCTGCAGGTAGTTCCGGGTAATCAAAAACCCTTTGAGCGCAGAGGGCGCCTGTTCGATTCAGGCTCGAGTCCCTTGGAGGAAATCGGCCCGATGTACAGTGACCCTCTGAAAACGCGCAGAGGTCTCGAATAAATTGCTACTGTACTTATACAAGCGAGGGAGTCATACGTACGAAAGGAGGTAAGTACCAAAATAGGAAAACAGCGCGCATATGAGTAGACAGGAGTCGGGACGAAGGGATCACAAGGAGGAGCACACAAGGAGCAGTTGATATGAGTTGTGTCCATGAGAGTGAGTCGGGATGAGTAGAACAGTCGGCAGAGACGAACTTCCACCTCAGAGCCCGCATAGCCAGGAGGAAGTGCGTCGGTGCTCCGGTTGATAATCCAACATCCCTTCGCATAACAGCTTCGTCCTTTTCCTCTTTACTCGTGGCTTCAAGTTCCCAGGGAGGATCCGCAGTTTAGCCGGACCGGCGACTCGGAGCACTGCCGAGCTCTCAGATACAAGGGGGTGCCGGTCCGTGAATGCCGGACCAGGTGTCGGTCGGTTGGTTCGGCCGCCAGGCCGATTTTTTTCTTCTGGGAACCATCTTGTTTTTGGCTGGAAACAAGTCATATTGGTGTCTCAGAGCATACTGACCTTCACACATAGCTCTCTGACCTTTATTCGATGCAATATCGCACCATTAACGGCGAAATCGCCCAATTCAGATGCGGGCGCGGGTAAATAACTTGTAAAATCACAAGGAAATCAAAATTTCACTTGCCACCCTTGATAACGACAATCCCCGCTCCTTTCGATGGCTTCGGGAAGCCCGGTGGATGAAGCGAAATATAGCTAAGGTTGTGTGAGGCATATGTCTCCACTCGCCCCGCTGGCAACTTGCAAGCGCCGCCGGGTTGGGAAATAAAGTACCTTATAGGGTAATTAGAGTACAAAGAATTGGTCGATGGATTCAGATGAAAGTTTTCATTGATCTTCGTGACCGAACCAACGACCCAAGTGCCGTGGATTGGTCGCTGAACACGATTTAAGTGCGCAGGTGACTCAGCACGTGATAAATTCCCTTACGGGGGTATTACGTAGTTGGTTGGTTCACCCCGAGGGCGAAAAATCTTAAAAACCGACACCGGTTCCTTTATTCACAGATCAGAACCCCCTTGCTCAGATACCAGAACCATGGTCCATGGGTCATACTACGGTTTGTAACTCTCTGACCTCTGTCTTCCGCCCACACGCCCGCGTTCGCACCCGTCTTTCCTTCCCTCTTTATCTCGAAGTCGCAATTGCTCGGAGCCCACCCACACCACCCGGGCTCGCGGTCCGATCCTCCGAGTTTCCTTTCGCCCAATTCTCACCCACGTAACGTCGTGCAGCCACAGGCTTTATCAACTCGGTGGTGAAATCGAATCATATCCGGCTCAGACTCTCAGTTTAAAGTGATGCACCATGGTCATGGTCGCGGAAGGCACCCGTTCAATCCGGGCCCGAGTTATTGGTGTTGTCTCTGCATAGTTTTTTTTTCTCAGTATGCCCTTTTGTCGCCGTGGGTAATCGAAGATGAGCAAGGTTTTGAAGTGCACAGTTCTATCCGTTGGAAAGTGCCCCTGCCCGCGTCGGGCGTCTCAGCTCATGCACACGCTGCCAATAGAGTCAATATATCCCCTTTGATATATATCGTATATATATCAAGGAGTTCTTACACGACCCAACAGCGATGGCCTGAATATCCCGAGTGCTACACCCACCATAATGAGTATGCTGACTCGTGTCGAGAGCCGTCATCTCCCTAGCTCTCCCCATTCAATTCTCACCCAAATATCACAGTCCACCTCACAACAATTATCAACTCGGTGGTGAAATTGAATGACATCCGTTGAACTTAATCATACATTGTCTGCGGAAGTCGCCCGTTCGATCAGGGCCCGAAGCATGTGGACATCACATGCGCAATACGCATGTGATGACGCATGTGTTCGGCATGTGTTCGGCATGCATCGATCCAGGCCCAAAAAGCCTTTTTTCGGAGCATGCCGAACACATGAGGAACACATGGTCATCACATGCGTGTTATGGAATATTGTAGAATTCATTATCTCATTGAATTCTCTGCATATTATTGATTATAATATTCTATTGTTGGCTTGATAGTGAAGACACACTTCTAAATCATTATTCTGAGTCCCAGAACTTGACTCAGACTCAAGTTCAAGCTTCTGAACAGCTTAAACTCAAGTACGTTCACATCCATCAATATTTGATCGGAACTATCCGAGTTTGATTTGAACTCGTGCTCGCTGCGAAAACATGTTTCCCACATGTTTTCCACATCAATTAAGTGCTAAGCCCTTATGGTTTAGTGCATGGTCAATCTATGTAGATGCTTCTTTACTTACACAGTACCTGCGAGATGTTCGGAGTATAATCCTGGTCTTACTGGAATATTCTAGAACATTTCCATAACTCTGACTCACATTCATTAACCATTTCAAGGAACATTCTAGTGCAACACAAGAATGTTCCAATGCTACGTAGAATGTTCTAGCAACCACACTCCTTAGCTATATAATGAGAGCCTGTCCTCATGTGACGGCACCACATCTTTACTTCAATCCACTACGTAGCATCTACAACTACCCCTCGAATAAGCTAGCCTAAGTTGCCTATAGCCGATTTCAACTAACTACCTAGCCCACTGTAGCCTATAGGAAGTTATCGCCTTGTGTTATCCCTTGTTAAGCGCAGAGCCCACTGGGACACAAGGTCACAATTGTAGTTATACTGGTTGACCGATTTAAGTTTGAGTCACTCGCATTGAGAATTTACGAACCCTGCTATCTGCTCTAGTCAGATACGCTCTAACGACTTACGACCTATAAACTCATATTTCCAAAAACATCACTCACGACATCAGTAATCTATTACTGACTTACGCCCGCAAAACGCAAAATCCTAACAATGCGTATTGCACATGTGATGTCCACATGCCTCGGCATTTGCCCGCAGTGTCATGGCACCGCAGCGTTTTACACAAGCAATTTTCGAATCACTGCGAAACGGAGGAAGGACTGTTGGGGTGCAGTAGGCAAGAGCTTGCTAGTGTTTGTGTTAGAAGACACTTTTGGGTGTCAAGAAGGCGCCCGCTTACGATCAATGGCTCCACTACGCCTCAGCGCCACAAAATCCTCGGCTACCGACCAAGTGGTCGGGCGACGCTGGTAAGCCTCCCAACTCTCCGGAGAGCTCCTGAAGATTGTAATCACGAAGCGTGGATCGTGGATCGGAGACATCCGGGCGCGCCGGACGGCCCACGACTCCTTCCTTCGCGGAAAGAGGCTGATTAAAAGCTCGAGGCGGGGGCATTCCGCCAGCAGCGTTTCTACATGCTTCCATGGCACGTTATCGCTCAGGCGCAAGTGGGTGATGGCGGGCAGCGTAGGGAGGTAGGCGATTATCCGGGTGTCGTCGTCATAAATCGGGTCCAGGATCTCGAGGTGGGTGAGAGATGCAAAAACCGGGTGCGTGAGGTCGATTGACTCGTATCCATCGAACAACCGATATAGATCCGTGGAAAGGCGGCGCAGGGGCAGCTCTCCCAACATTAGCAGCAGGGTGGGATCGAGAAAATCTCCATAAGAGGCGAATTCCACAAGCCCTGTACAGACCTTGATGACTTCCACTGCTTCGTCGAACGTCCAAGAGGCAGATGTGTCCAGAAACAAGTGCCGGACAGCACTGTGGAAGAAACTGGCCGGTTTCGATTTTGTAGCTCGAAGAATCGCACGGCCCATGTCTGAGAATGGGGAAGTTCCTCCGACACTGACTGCTCTGTACAGGAACGGCTCGATCCTGAACCAAAGTCAAGTCATATCAAAGTTTTCGAAGTGTCAACGAAGCAAACCAGATATGAGTGCGTCGGGCGACTCGCAAGAGCGCTGGGATTGTGCCTGGGTGAACCAGGGCTGTCGTCTCAAAGATTTCGCGCTCAAGTTCGGGAGGGAAAGCAGGTCCGGTTTCCATTGTATCGTCGGCGATCGTGGTGGTTATAGAGAGAGTGCCAGCCTGCACTGCCTTTTGGCGTCTTCCCATGTCACGGGCACCGGCCCGTTCGAGTTGTAGTTGTCAGGCTGAATGGACATCCTTCATATCCTGCCTCTATGATACTGATGCAGCCAGCGAAAACCCCCTTGAAATTGGGACATTACTCTAGACGAGGTAAATGGACGGTAGGCAGTGTTGCCCTCAGTCCCCCTCGAACTGAGCCCGATGGCGTAGAGGAGCGCATGCCCATCCTTGTGTGGTGCGGCATATACCCTGGGTGCAGTTGCCGCGTCATCTTGAATGTGCGTTCCCATTGTTCGGGTCGTCACCCTCTCAACTGACTCGAGCGAAGGCTCTCCTCTGTATTGAGCACATTTTTCAACGAGGTTGTGTGGCTGAATCTGATCGTGTCTACTTATAAAATCCGAGAATATGCGACCGTCTAGCGAAGCGAACAATAGCGATACAGTAATAGGATGGAGACATTGAGATAGACGTGCATGTATTTTTGAGGCCGATGTTCAGCTCCTCTGGACCTTTGCTTGGTCTACAATTTCGCAACAATTTCGTGTTCAACCACGACATACCAAGGAAAATGTTCTCGATGCAGTCTCGGGATCAATGCGACTTTGGGGGGTAATCGATGCATCAGCACATCTTGAAGCAGCATATAGCGCCTTCAGTTCCCAATATCAACATCTCACGAAGTCCGGTATCCCCCGAGCCCGGCATCTCCCGACGGCGACGGGCTCATGATCCGACTGTTGATGGCGTGCCTCGAGCTCTTCCTCTTGCCACCAGTCCCCGACACGATACGGCGCGCTGGCGGGAAGCCCCAGCTGGATTCCACTTTCACCAGGGTTCTATCTTCCATCCAGATGCTGGATTTCGTCCTCACCCGAGAGAGCGGTCCACACAAGGCCCGAGGGACGCGGTACGCCCTTGCCGTTCTGACGCGTCGCTGACTTTTGATGGGCGAAAAAATGCGCTTGAGGAGCTTCAGCGTAGACTTTGGACGTTTCTGTACATCCTCTGACTCTGGCAATCTGCTCACTCACGAATCTCGTGTCATGGCATTTCTCGGATTCTGGCTGGGCAAAACGCATGCGGAAAAGAGGTCATCAAAATCAGCTTTTCGGGGGGCTGCATTCCTCTCGAGACGGACGGGAACGAGCTCGGCAGGATGTATGCTCTATATGCATCCTTTCCTGCATCCTAACGAGGCACTGATCTATCCTCAGACGATCGGCGCACGCCCTCGGGGGTGTAATTCCTCCCGGGGTATGCCTTTCGCGAGGAGCATAGGGTTGGAGGACGCTACACCTGCCCATATAGGAAGAATGTCACCCCAGCTGCAGGTATGAACATCCATCCTTATAATTTTATGAATTCCTGTCGTTCCGCAGATTTTTCCTCGCTTTCATCTCCGCTTACGATCCCCTCCACAGCTGAAGGCTGGCCACTGGGTGGCCCACCCTACACGTTTCCGTACAAATAGAATCACTCTCGCGCTCTTTAACACCGCCTCTTCGACAGAATGATCCCCGGTTGGTATCAATCAGCTTATCTTGTCGAAGTTAACAGCCCGTAGTATCGATGACGGCCGCATGCGGTTTTAATTAGCGCACGTTTCCCGGGCGCTGGCCGCGGCCGTCCAATTGCTATCGTGCGTATTCCTGTTACACATGTGTCCGATCGACGGGCTGTCTAATGATAGCTCTCCTGTCTAACAGCACCTCTCTCAATCCGGACACATTGGGGGAGGTTCTATTCTTATCGCGCCGTGTCCCTGTATCAACCCAACTACGACTGGATACAGATGTCGTAACTGGATACGTTTTATACCCGAAAGCGGGAGAAGCCAGCTACACATGTACAGCTCTGCTCGCGCGCCAATTGCTGCAGATGATCCTTTGCGTACACCCCTTTATTTCACGATTCGTTGGCTGGGGTCTGACAAGCGCTGCAAACTGCTCTGCAGGATAGGCGGAATGAGGCCTGTCGTCCGGGAGTATTGACGCCACAGTGACCAAAGCCGCCGCGGAATTAAGATGTGAGTAGCTGTGATCGGAAGGGAGATGGCGGGTGTAGCTCGATCCTTGGGCGTTTGCAGCATCTGACTTGGTCTGAGAAAGTCTTCTTTTGCTGTGAGCGATCTTCCGCCTCGTGGCCTTTGTTTCTGCTCTAATTTCGTTCGCTGTTCGAGTTTTCAGAGGTAATCTAGCCTCACAAGATAACCTGTGCGAAAATTTGCACCGCCCAGTAATTCGAAGCGCTTCATAGTCGACACTGGAAAACCGCGACTCCACAGCATAAATGTCGCTCAACAGCAGGAACTCGAAGTATGAGTTAAACTTAGACGCCACCACAGCCTAGCAGTCACACGCAATCAGCACGTGGCAGACGGGCGCCTTGGCTCCGCCCCTCTTCTACTCCTGACTTCCGGTCCCATCGGCGCTTTCCTTTGCGTCTTCCTGCTGGGGGAATGGCGGTCGAACTTTCATCGCGCGTCCGACGTCGCAGCTTGAAGGTGTTGCTGCTCCCGCTGTTCCCGCGCACGCCCGGTTTCTCTCACAACCCTATTTCGAGCGCGGGTGTCGCGGGGCCCCGTGCATCGCTTCCGGAGGACGTCCTACACAGCGTCGTCGAGCAGCTCGCCCCCATCGACATTCTCAGTCTCAGCCTCACGGTGAGTGCTGGCGTTTTCGGAGGAACACAAAGCTCATGCGGCTGACAGTCCTCGCATGTGCGGGCGCTATTGATACCCGCGCTCTACCGCACCGTGCATCTGCGCTCGAGCAGCGCGTGCATTTCGGGACTGGGGATGCTCGCAAAACGGCCGGAGCTCTGCGCGCATGTCCGCAAGCTCGCTGTGCGCCCGAATTACTACCTCGCGTGGCCCGCGCCCGACTCGACGGTGAGCGAGGCATGGGTCGCGCGGGTGATCGAGCACCTTGCGCCAAAGTTCAAGCGGTTGCGCACCTTCGACTGGGACGGCACCGAGATGCCGCCCGATGCGCTGTGGCGCACGCTGCGGATTCGGTGCCCAGAGCTGACAGAGCTTTTCACGAATGTGGGACATCAGCCGCTGGATCCCGAGAGCGAGGTGCGCTGCTCCTTCGCTGACTGCCTGATGTCAACTATAACCTGCCGCAGCTCTTTAACTTCGATGCTCTGACGACCTTCTCGCTGTCCGTGCGCCACGGCCTTGGCGACGCTGATCTCTTCCCGCCGCATGACGTACTTCCCCCGCGCCTCTGGACGATGCTCCTCGAGCGCTGCCCCGATCTCACGGAGCTCACACTATGCTCCTTCTCCGCGTCGCACCGCCTATTTGACCTCGCGCCCCTCTCCGCCGCGCACTGGCCGCAGCTCACATCGCTCACCCTCGGCCCATTCGGATACAACGCCGACTTCACGCTCGCGGGCCCGCCCGAAAACTTCGCCGCCTTCCTCGCGGCCCACCCCGCACTCACGTCCCTGCGCCTCGCGTGGAACTTCAAGCGCTGGATGTCGCCCGATGACCTCCCCGCGCTGGCACTCCCGCCCGCGCTCGAGGACTTTGCCGGTGTTACACAGCAGCTTGCGGGCGTCGCCAGCAGCACGCTGACGACGCTCGATCTGATGTACGAGCCGCTGTACTCCGTGCGCGCCCCGGCTCTGTGTGATGCGCTACGGGCGCTGACAGCGCTAACGAGCCTGGAGCTGTGGGTCCACGTCCCGGACCCGCACGCGGAGCATTCGGCGCTGTGGGCGTCGCTGTGGGCAGCAGCGCCCGGGCTGGAAGACTTGCATTTTATGTGTACGACGGCGTTTGGGAAGGTAAGTTCGGCTGTTCTCCTGTTGGTCACGGCGCCTTTCTTTTCGTTGGTTATTCCGTTTCGCTCTTCTTGGAGTCTCAGACTTCGCTTTATGTTCCAAACACGATCTCCCTTTCTCTTTTGTGGACGCTGTTCGTCGTCTCAGTACTTCCGTCGAACTTCCCTTTACTTTCTGGCGCATCTCATTTGATTTTTCCGTTCATTCTTCGCACCTGGGCCACATTTCATAGAACTTTCATTTCACCCTTCCGAGTCTTCTTTATTTTATTTCTTACTCTTACCCACAACTCACATTCCACTCCACCTCCATTTCACCAACTAACCCACCGCGCAGAAACCCCTGACAGAGCTCGCGCGTGCACTCCGCCGCCTTCCGCGCCTGCGTACCTTCGCGCTGACGAAGGGACACCGCTACGTGGACGAGAGCATGCGCGCCTCCGCGGTGCGCGTCTTCCGCGCGCTCTCCGGACCGTCGCACGCGCGCTTAGCCTCTGACAATTCTGCGTATTCCACCATGTGCGATTTGTACGCTCCCGAGGCGGCGGACACAAGAGAAGCACCGCCGCACACGCTGACGCAAGTGAGCGTGCGCTGGGCGCGCGCAGCGTGCCGGAACCACTTGAAGCAGGAGGGGACGTACGAGCGCGTGATGCCGGCGAATTTACCCGCCAGTTCGAACAGGACGAGTGGGCGGGGCGCGGAGAAGTCTAGGAAGGCGGCGCTGCAGGACGGGGCGGGGAAGGACGTGCTGGAAGCATGGGAGCGCGGGCTGCGCGCGGTAGGCGGTGCGTTTGAGCGCCGGTATCGGTTTGCGTTGCCCCAACGGTGACTCGACTTCTATGATCTGGCTAATGGCTGAGGGGAGTGCTGATATGTTCGCTCTCGCTGCGATTCTTGCATTGGATTGGTTGGCATGCGTCCTATTTTTTGAGATTTGGGTGGCCTGGACTTCTGGGGTTACTGACCATGTTGTACATTGAGCTAGATGTGTGCTATGTAATATACCTTGTATTCTGGAGAGCGGGCGTCAAATCGTAATTTGTCCTTCCGCTGTTTTCTTCACCGCGTTCCACTCCACTTGAAACAGAAGAGTTGCACAACTTACACCTAGCAGCCTGAGCGGTGCTTTCCGGCAGTAGTATGTGCCATCATGCAACACGTCGGGGAAGCTCCCGGGGATTTAGATCCAGAGTAACATGACCGTCCCTGCCTAATTTTTAGGCTGAAAGGTTATAGCTCGACAAAAAAAAAGTCGCAAGATAACCACCGGGTAAAGCCGGTAACTCAATCAAAGTTGTGCCACTGTGACCGACGTCACGACCCTGCCCTTTTCCGCTTCTGCCACCAGTTCCACCTCCTTTAGCGTTTGCCATGGATACAAATCCTGCTTTCCCTCCGGAACTCGAGCGAGAGATCTTCGAAGTCGCAGCACTGCTACACCCTGGCACCATCCCTACACTTTTGCAAGTCGCTCGTCGAATTTCCATCTGGTCTGTGTATCCATCTCCGGCTCGGAGACTATCCAGTACGAGCTAATATTGGCTTAGGATTGAACCATTGCTGTATACCGTTGTCCGCGTGAACGAAAGTCCGAAGATTGCCCGTGCTATTATGTGTGCCACCGACTCAAAACCAGCCAGCTTCTTCCACAACAGCGTCCACCACTTGTTGCTTGAGTCTGGTGCGCCGTGGACGTTGAGCGAAGCAACTGAGTTCCTGAAGCTGTGTCCACGGCTGATAAGCTTCGCCGCCTTCGGACAGTTTGCGGATCCCACACTGCTCCCAATCCTGGGGCAGATGCGCCTACGCCAGATCTCTGTTGCGCTGCGTACATTGTTCGGTGGAGTCGGCTCCATCGACCTCACGCACGCTGTGTTCGCTTCCACTACCCACCTCGACATCTTGGACCCGATCGACCAGTCAGGCACCGGGATATGTGCCCGCATCGCGGCGCTGCCCGCCCTCACCCACCTTTGCCTGGACCGGATCACGTCCTGGAAGCGCCTAGAAACGCTGCTGGCGGACTGCCCCCGCCTCGAGGTCCTGGTCAGCCTATTCCCGCGTAAGGAGTCATCGATGGCCTCGCAGTGGGCCTGGTCGTCTCCCATCCACGACCCGCGTTTCGTCGTAGCAGTTTACACGGACCTCGCTGACAACTGGGAGGCTCGCGCAAGATGCCGGCCCAACTTTTGGTCGCTAGCCGAGGACTTTGTGGCGCGGCGACGAGCAGGGTCGTGCGTGTTTTCTTTCTCGAGGTCCTTATGTACTAACGTACCATATACATATAGCGAAGCGCTGACATTCAGATTTAGCGAGTCGTCGATTCAACCCAGTGGCTCAGGCAAAACCCTCCTCCTGCACGGGAAGCACTGGGAAATGCATTAAACGTCGAAATCGGGCTCAGTCGGAGGTTGGGATTGATGGTACGCCTGCCACCATCCGTCCACATCTCCTACACTAACGCGCCAATTTCAGAATTTCTTTTGGCTGCATAGCTACAGGCAGGCGCGCAGAAAATTTGTATTGTCTCGTCACAAAATATGCTTGTAATATGCTTCTTCAAATGTTGAATCCGACGCCTTGATTGTGGGTATCGTGGAGGCACGATATGAAGGGTAGGAGGTGAGTACGACGACATTTCAGCCTGATAGAGGAGCTGTGCGTGAGAGGCATTTGACAACCACAATTCGAACGGGCCGATGCCCGTGACATGGGAAGATGCCGGAAGGCAGTGCGAGCTGACACTCTCTCCCCCCCACCACACAACCGCCGACGATACGATGGATATCCGACTCGGACCTACTTTCCCTCCGGAACTCGAGCGCGAAATCTTCGAGACGACGGCCCTGGTTCACCCGAGCACAGTCCCAGCGCTCTTGCGAGTCGCCCGCCGCGCTCATATCTGGTTTGCTTCGTTCTACTCCGTGAGTGTGCGACATACCTTGATTTTGGTGCAGGATCGAGCCCTTTCTGTACCGAGCGGTTCACGTCGGCCCAGATCCCCTGTATGCAGCCATTGGACGTGCTGTACTCCGCGCGATAAAGACGAAACCGCCCAGTTTCTTCCACAACGCCGTCCGTCACATGTTTCTGGACACATCTGCTTCATGGACATTCGACGAAGCAAAGGAGGTCCTCAAGGTCTGTACTGGCCTCGTGGACTTCGGCACCTGGGGAGATTTCACGGATCCCACAATTCTCCCCATCCTCAAAGAACTCCCCCTGCGCTCCCTCTCCATGGACCTTTATCACTTGTTCGGTACATACGAGGCCATTGATCTCACGCATCCGTTATTCACGTCGCTCACCCACCTTGAAATCTTCGATGCTATCTATGAGGACGACACGCGGATAATCGCCTGCCTCCCGACGCTGCCCGCCCTCACTCATCTGCGCCTCAGCGATAACGTGCCTTGGAAGCACGTAGAATCGCTGCTAGCGGAATGCCCCAGCCTCGAGCTTTTGATCAGCCTATTTCCGTCAAGGAAGACATTGTGGGCCGTCCAGCGCGCACGAATATGTCCCATTCACGACCCACGCTTCGTTATCACGGTGTACAGAAACTCGGCGGATACCTGGGAGGTTTACCGGAGTCGGCCGAGCTCCTGGTCGGTAGCCGAAGATTTTGTGGCGCTGAGGCGTAGTGGAGCCATTAATCGTAAGTGGGCCGCCCGCTTGACCCCGAGGAGTGGCTTCCAAAACCGATTCCAGCGAACTGTTGCCTATTAAACCCCGATAACCATTCGTCCGCCTCGCAATGATTCGGATATTCCTTGTCTGAAATGGTGCGCGGTTCTTCGTGACTCTCACTGCGTTCAGAGGGCTTATAGACCAGACTGTGGTCTACGTGCCTATTAAACCGGGCTAGACCGCCATGTGCGTGGAGGTCACTTAGTCACACCGTGACTAGGCTGGTTTAGGTCCCTCCGCTTGCCCTCCACCCACCTCGACGAATGTGAGGTCAAGCCAAGGGTCAAGAGGCTGTCCCTCAACAGCCAGTCGTACACTATCGTATCGGCTCACGCCCACCACCCGGGCTCTGGATTCCGACCCTGAAAGAAGCGAACGCAGTGACGGACTACTCACCTCAATCTTTTCATGGAACGACATTTCAGATGGGTGAATGACGACTCGGTGGATGACGTACTAATGTCATCGATATATTTACGCAACTAGTCAAACATGTCTACTGGAGAGTCTGAAATGTACGGTAGAAGTAAGCCAAAGCCGTTGTTCCTTCAGATGAGCCTGTGCGCGGCGCTTGGAGTGAAAAGTGTAACAGAGCTAGACGATGTTACCTCGACTGACCTCCCGGCCGCTAGTCGATGACTAGTCTAGGCGGTGCCGAGGCGGCTTAGAACGGCATGGTCTCGGCACCTAAACCGAAATAGACCCTGGACCCACATAGGCGGGCCTCCCGGCCGCTAGATCATGCCGCGTCTAGGGGCCCACTGAACGCAGTGTCTTGTTCTTCGTTTGGCGTTTGGTACGCGAGTACTGACCGACGGATAGCGGGGTAGGCGCTCCTGCCTCCGTTTGTATCCTCGTCGTTTATTGGTTCTCATCAAATACTTATGGGGCAACTGTCTACGCTAGGACGGCATGGCTTGTTCTGAATACGCTCCTCGTTGGGCGAGGAAGGCACGGGATTATTAGCGGGTGGTCACATTGATGCACAACCGCAAATGCGGAGCGTCCACCACCAGGTCGATGAGTAGCAAAGATAGGTATGCAAGGCAGGAAGCGCAGTACAAGTACCATCCACCAATTCAGGGAATTATTTTTGATTGTGCTGCGTCGGGTGAGCGAGCACAGTGCAGAGCTGATGACCGAGAGGAGACCAAGTGCATCACGAAAAAGTTCCAGAGGACGACCTATGACTCGGCCCCGGGTCGAATGGGAGACTTCCACAGACTGTCTTGCATGGAACTGCAGCGGATGTGATTCGGTTTCACCGCCGAGTTGATAATTCCTACGGACTCGACCTCAATGGAATAGAGGAGTGAACATTTGAGCCACATAACGCCAGTTTCAATGAATGTAACCCAACTTCACAGGATTTTAATTGGCCGATCCCGTAAATTGACCCCAAATTGGGGATGGAAAGAAGGCAGTCTGTTGGTGGGCCAAGCGCTCCTCGTCATATCGCAGAGGGTGAAAACGCGGAATACAAGCTTTTGAGTCAATAAAAGGACGAACCGAGTTGGAGAGCCATCTCGAGCTCATTGCTAAGTGAACATAATGGTTATTAAGTAAATAGTATACTCCACATTTTCTGCTGAAACTGTGATATGCCAATCAAGTTGGGCAGCGGGAGGTTACATCGAATTCCCAACGAGGCTGAAAATAGTGGTTAAGGGGCTATAATTGTAAAATGAAAACTGAGTGAAGGTGAACGACAAACCTGGAAAGGGAGAGAGTCGCGCACCGTAAAGACGAGGCGCGGACGAAATGATGTTCAAAAGGAAAGTAGTGAGTCTGGTCGTATCGCCGGCCCGGTAAATGTCGCACGAATCTACATTAAGTGGCTACCCACGATCAATTTCCGCCGCGATACGCTTCGCTATGAGCGCATCGGCGTGGCTCCAGTAATCATCCCCCATAAGGACGCCCCGTTGCCAGTCCTCGGTGTAGTGCAGGACTTCCATCGTGACGAAGCGGGGATCTTCGGCGAGAATTGCAGGCACCCGCGCAGAACAGAGAAGGACGAGGGCACGCAGAGCTCTACACGCGGATAGAAGGTACGGACAGATGATTAGGAGTTTCGGGGTATCGAATGCGAGGTGGGTGAGGTGGAGAAGCCCGGTAACACCCGCCCACTGCGCGGGAGCGTACTCGCCCTCGCGCAACCCGTCGAAGAACTCCAGGTGCGTGATATTACTGAATATGGAGTGGCTGAGCGAGGCAAATGCAACCGTTGTACAGAGATCGGTGAAATTGCAGTACAGATGGCGCAGGGGCAGAGCTTCGATGGAAGCAGGTGGGCCGTCCGCGGTGCCGTCGCTGAACAGGATGTAGAGGTTTTCGACGCGGGGGCAGGCGGCGAGTATGAGTTTGGTCTGGGCTGGCGAAGCACGGTACACCATGAGATTGCGCACGGAATCGCGCAGGAAGGCCGCCGGGTTGGTGCGCACGACGCGCATGAATGTATCCACCGTGCATGGACGAAGGTCATCGACTGTTCTATGAGCTCCGATCACCAGCGTACGATATAGCAGCGGCTCGATCCTAAAGATGCCGTGAGACCTTGCAGCTGTTTCGAAATGGTTAATTCTCGTCACCAGTGCTTAACGCGACAGGCGATGCGTAGCAGGGCAGGGATTGACACTGGGCGAGAAAGAGCTGAAAGCTCAAATATCCGCCGTTCCAATTCGAATGGGAGGGTCGGGGTTGTCGGGGAACCCTCAGCCATGAGCCGTTCGCACAGGTGGACCTGAGGTGGTGGTTTCTGGGAAGCGGGTGACCCCGTGACGTGAGTGTGACATCAAGCTGGTGTCTGATGGCCGCGACTCGGCCGCGGTCTCAGAGTACGCCGAAGGATTTTTTCAATACATCAATATGACTGAATTTAATGGACAATAATCCCAATGCACGGCATGCAGTGCATGCAATACGATGCAACCCAATTCAACCCGATGCAACCTAATGCAAATTGCAAATGCAAGTTAATGCACATCAATGCTAGGCTCGTTACCAGCCTGCCTATGAGTTGCAACAATGTGGCGAGCACGTTGCCGTAGGCAGGCTGGTACAATTTGGGACAAACAAAAGGGCTGGGCGCGGAGTTCGATCACTTTCCTTTTCCTTTATTCTGAGCTTATTTTACATCTGTTAGAAAAACTCCAAAGGGAAGGACAACTCCAATTCCACTCTTCTCAAAATCTGTCTCTTCAGAATTTTGATTAAGCTCGCTGCGGGTGAGTTCTGGAGCCTCAAATTTAGTAGTGAATTGATCGCAGTGTGATGCCGATGATCGGCACCACTTAAAATTTCGAACTCCGGGCCCAGCCCTTTGGCGGGTCCCGAGTTGTACCAGCCTGCCTACGGCAAAGTGCTCGCCACATATTTTGCCATTTGTGGGCAGGCTGGTCACGAGCCTACATCAATGCAAGGGTGCATGAGATTACATTACTATGATCCATGAGACTTGAGTGCAGTGCAAAGTGAACTGCACTCACTTGCATCCGACTGCATTTTCGTACGCAGTGCAACAAGGCACAACTGCTTTTTTTTTTCGCTCCAGAACCCGCCCCAATTGGGAAACCCACCAGATATGGCCGGATCCAGGTCGAATGGCATAGAGAAAAACAGTTTGAGCTATGTATTCAAAATCCTGACAAGCAAGGAGTCAGGTGGAAGTTGTGCAAGATCACCAGTAATAATAGTGACCCGACATGAGGAATTCCGATTTGAACAAAACAGACCCCAGGAGATGACTCAGGCGCTCGAAAAGGTATAATTCCCCGTGTTCGTAGTAGTTAGTTAGTTGATAGGCGGCCAATGCTGAGCCAGCCGAAGTCCCCATCCCTGCCGAAAACTCCCCGCTGGCGGAACCGAGCCCAGCCAGGACCGCCGCATCAAGCCGAAGTTGTCTGAGCCGTCCGAAAGACAGAAAGTACAAAGCTAGGTTGAAAGCCTTATTAGGCAAGTTATTCAGAGTACCGTCACAAGCTAGTTCATTTTATTTCCAACAAAATCTCATCCCTAAACCATCTATTCCTAGGTGCCCAATTTTCTACTCAACAACATACCGGCCGCACCCGGGGAGGATGCCCCACTTCGTATATACAAAGTTCCAGGCTGTGAGAGATGAGTATTGGCATTTACCATGCGCAGAAGGAGAGCTTGTTCTTGCGTGCCAGGTGGAACTCAGGGAGGAGCTTGGGGAGGACGAAAGATAAGAAAAGACTGACAAGTCGCGTGCTTACAAATGCCCGTGCTGTGCAGTTGTGCCCAAAGAGGGAGTTTTGCGCAAAATAACATAGGGGCTGGAGAACTGCATGAGGTTGCATAAGTAGCGAGTGGATGGTGGTTGCCATCAAAGACGTGCATCAATGCAGTGTCGTGCAATGTACTTGCTTCACTGCACTGATGCAAAGGCGTGCACCCTCGTGCACTGAAATACACACATGCATTCAATTGCATGAATGGGAAAGACCGACGCTGCACCTGGCTGCATCGATCTGCATTCCATTTGCACCCCACTGCATCTAATTGCACAACGGTGCACCATATAGCACTTGAATTGCATGCACTGCATTGGATTATTGTCTAATAAACCCCGCCATACATCAAGCATCTTGATGTTCGGGTGATTTCCCCTCAGATAACCCTGATTGATAGGGTCGGCGGCATGGCTCCACGGCCTGCTTCTGCAATGCTCTGGCCTTTACATTTCCTTCCCCGCACTAGTGCTACCTGATCCCAAGGTTGAACCCCGAACCCTACAGTCGCGAGTAATATACCCGCCGCTGGAAAGTTCGTTGGCGGCCGCCAGTGGCCACCATTGATTCTCGGTGGCCATCGATGGCCGCTGTATGGCGTTGTCACACCAAATAAAGGAAAATTATTTCATTTGAGGCCACATCTCTGATAAAAAAACCAACAGATAAAAGCCATCCTATGCCACTGGAACACAATGGAATCCAGCGGCGATTGGTGGTTCTCGCGTGTTTGCAGTCCGGCAATATCCGTTGAAACCATCATGGGCCAATGGAACTGTCATCAACGGCGGGTCACTGAGGTCCAACGGATGCCAGCGGGACTGGACGGGCACACACTGGAAACTAGTGTTTTCCATTGGTATCCAACAAACCACCGGCGGAGGCCGATACCGACCAGTGCCGATCGGCCGGCTTGTCAGTGCCGCGTATATTACTGACAGTCGCGCAGGCTGTGTTGCATCACAGTGTTCTGCGGGTTTTTGCTCACATCCTCTTCCACTCAACCATCGAGGTTGAAAGCCGAGCGATACACGGATCCTTCATGCAATCCCGGCGGACAGACCTATTCAGAAGCCAACCGCGCCTCGGCGCTGTCAGGGAAATGGCATTACCTTCTGTGCAGAGACAGCGAGTTTCCGCTCGTTGAGCATCCTTACAACTGCTTTCGCGTAGTGCTGATCGCGCATCATACGTAACTCGTACTATGAACAGATAAGCGCCTTGGATCTGTTGGCGCCTATGTTGAACCCTAGATGAATACAGCGACTTGACAGCGGATCATGCAATTGAATTCACTCCACAGCGCTGAGCTTTGGTCAAGAAAGAAAGCCCGCGCTCATACTTAATCTTTTTCGCTCTCCCTTCTCCGTCCTCTATGGCTTATCGCCCGCCTCCCACCAGCGCAGCAGATGAAAGTTTTTCCATGTTACCACTCCGGCGCGGTGCTGAGGCGCCGGTCACCCCTGCCCCCGTACGCAAATCCATAGGAGTGTGGACGCCGCTGTGCATCGTCGGTGGCACACTTGTCGTCGGAATACTAGGCGTGATTCATTATATCTTCGACTCGCGACTGGACAATCACTCGGTCCTTGGATACTGGACACAAACGAAAAGCAGTCAGGTGGAGATCGCATTGGCGACAGTATTCAAGATTCTGTTCTGTTTCTCGGCGGGCGTGAGCCTCTGTCAAGTGGTGCGCCCATATCCCTAACCAATCCGTGAATTACATCTTACTGGGGGTTGCAGTCATGGCACGCGATGCGCCGCCAACCACTTCCACGTCCGTACTCCCGATGATTGCTTGAATTGCCTGTCACTGACACGGAATAGTTTCTGATGTCGATGCACTTCTTCGCTCGCCGTCATTTATGACCCTCCCTCGGACCAACCTTATATTTCAAGCTCCACTGCCCCTTACAATTATCATTGCAATTTTGGCCTCGCCCCTCATTACCGTATTTGCACCCTCGCTCACTGCCCGCCAGGCCGGTGACATCGGCCGGACTCTCACTGTTCCTACCCTCAATTTGACCACAGACGGACTCTTAGGCGACTTTACGGAAGAGTGAGGATTTCTTTCTCGCTCGCGTTCGGTTAGTTGATCGCATCTCGATTATTAGGAACTTTCATTATGGACCCGTTACTACGAGCTGGGACAAGGCTGCGCTCAGCGCTCTCCTATCCTCCACCCCAGTGGGTTGGCCGATGCCCGATGGTTGCGCTCCCGAATGCGCATATAACATCACATATACCGCCCCAGCGATTCAGTGCTCCGATCTTGCTCCTGACCAGATCGACGACCAGGTTGCGGATAGTTCGCGTTTCGTTTCTCGAGTTTTCCAAAATCCTCCAGCGGCGGAATTGTTTGGATATGACGGCACCATCAGTTCCTCGGGGAGCGCCGCTCTCAATTTCACCGCCGAGGATCGCTTCGCCGACTTGTCAGAAGATTCCACAGTTCCCAACGACCAGTATGTCTGGATCCTGGCTTATGTGCCGTTCGTGGCGTCCAACGCCAACCCTGGAGCCCTTATAAATGCCGCGGGCTCCCGCTGCACCTTTTACAACGCGACACACGAGGCACGCACACATTATTTCAACGGGACGCAGGAGACACGTGTATCCGTCGTCGAGTTCCACGAACCTTTGAACACTACCTATAAATCGCAGGGGCTCGACCTTTACTTCCAAGGGGGAGACAGAAGCACCACCGCCGTGGGCGTAGAAGGCGTTTCATTTGCACCGGGCATCGGCACCAACGTCCACTCCCTGGCGATGGCGGACGCTCTGGACAACCACCTCACTGGGACGATTTTCCGCAATGGAAATGATGGAATTCTCACCCCAACCAATACGCTCATCGCTGAGACCAACCTATTCGAACCCATCGACGGATTATCCCTCGGCACTCCGTTCCCTGGTCTGAATGTTTCTTCTTCCGTGACTAATATGTCGCAAGGTTTACTACCTCCTTATTCTGACCATGATTTTACGCTAATTTCTTCTTCTTCAAGCGCTCCAAGATCTCGTTGCCAATGCGACGCTCGGTATGAAATACTCTGTTCCAGCAGGTGTCGATAAATGCTAATATGATCGCTCGGCAGGCTTCATCCACCTAAACATGGGCTTCATCACGGTGGACGCCTCGGTCCCCTCCAACAACATCATTTACTCCTTCAAGCGCCGCACCCTCGCAGTCACCTACCTCCTCGCATTTTGCATCCTTATCCTCATCAGTGTCGCCGGAATGTATTGTCTCATTTCGAACGGGGAGCCAAGCTCCAACGACTTTTCCAATCTCATGGTCGCGACGCGGAATCCGAAATTGGACCCTGTTGCGAAAGAGGTGAAGGCGGACGCCAAGGTATCAGGTCGGATGCGATTGATGTTCGGGTCGGTTACCATGCCCGACGGGGAGATTGAGGCGGTATTTGGGCTCGCGTCTGAGCAGAAGGTTGAATCCCTCCGGAGGCGTTAATAGAGCTGGATATGCAGATCCCGCTACTATGTTTAATCGAGCTGATAGAGCTATGCTAGTTAGTATCTATCGCCGTGGGGGAGGAATTGGATGTGAATTGAAAGGCGCGTCAGCTGGGGCGCTGAGCGTGCAAGGAACGTAGTCAGATACCGGAGGTGGCCCTGTGCAAAATCCAACTCGACGTCTAAATACTGGAGCGCGGGGAGCTCGACGAGCTCCAGTAAACGAAGGGAACCCGCGAGGGATAGCGACCGGAGTGTGGGAATGGCGCGGGTTCCCGTGTAGGGCGTCTCGTTATAACCGCTCAGCGTTCCGAGATGGAGGAGGTGTGGTAAGTATTCGAAGAGGCAAGGCAAGTCCTCCAACGGGGACACGGCCCTTAAGCCGACGCAGTATATTGCTGTGAGCGGTGCATTTATCGCTGCTGCGAGCTCATGCGAAAATATGAGCGGAAGGTTGGCGCCGGAGAAATGGAACGCATTCAGACGCGGCGACAAGCAAGCGGAGGTAATTATCTCCACGGGAGCCTGTGTTGGATGGGAATCTGCCAGAGAGGTGGCGAGACTGCGCAAAGAGGTGAAAGGGCCTGTGATATCGTTGAAATGCGCACAGTCCTATAACATTGACATCAACGAGGGCAGGATGCTCGCTCGTGACCTGAAGGCCATCCCCATTTTGCAGGAAGTAGGAGCGTCTTGGCTTCTTCTCTGCGTTTTATAGTGTTGGAACTGTCCCTCCCCGGAGGTTGGTAGAGGCTGGCGAGATATGGGATCAATTGCCTATGGATGCGAAGCAGACCTGCCTTATCGTGCTCGCTAGCCTCGTGCAACGAGTGTCGACGGTCAACGGATTTCTCGTTACTCGCTCGATGTGCATCGAGGCAGACGCGCGCAATTCTGTCAGCTCGACCATCGGATAACTTCCCGAGACAGTCCCGTGCACTTGCAGGCCCACGACCTCCTTTCGGAGTGGGACGAGGACGACTGGGAGTCAGTGGTATACGATCTTGCGAGGATTGTGTCTCTCAAGCACGAACGGAGCATAGAATTACCGAAGCTAAAATCTTGGACGAGCTTACGGAGACATGCGGATTGGAGAAATGGGATGTATTGAAGGAAAGGCGACGAGCGGCTTTGGCATGATGCAGTCGATAGCAGTAGTATTTTTGTGGTTTTCAGGCCTATGCCCGTGTTTTCTTCCCTCTTCTAAACTGTCTTGTATTATACTTGGTCCTTGCCTTGCTTGATGACCTGCGTCAATATCAGATATGAGCTGAGGCCAATCATTCGCTCTGTGGCCGTGAGATGCCCACTCAGGAGTTGAGCTTACGGATCAGACCTCAGAGGTCAGTGATCTCGACTGTCATGGAATCGAAGCACAAGGCACATGCGAATGTGGTTCGCTCGAAGTCCACTCGCAGAGGAATGTCCTTCGACGTGCAAAGGAGTCGCGCAAGGCCAGGGGAAAGGCCTGCGCTCGCAAGAGAACGACAGGAAATTTATTTAGAGCAATTCGGTTATCGATGTTTTTATACAGACTGCTCGCTTATTCGAGGGGAAGTCTAAAAGCCAAATGGGTCAAACATATGGATGGCGGAGTAGTGATTCAGCACACGCCTAAGAAGCAGCCTGCGTCGCCCCATCTCTGAGCGCTTTCAGTTCTGGCCATGGTGGCAGGCCGAAAATCCCAGGGAGGTCGTCCCTCCCTCAAGGATGTATGCATGGTTGTTCCTTGCCTGGGCGAAGCAGTCGTCGCACAGGCAAGAGCTTATTGGGTCCCAAGCGCCATCGTGCTCTCCCCACTCGTCCAGGGGGTTCACATCCAGCTCTTGCCATGAACATTGGAAAAAAGTCGCTCAGGAGCATCAGCCTGCCGGTATGGTAATCGCCTCGGCTACGGCATTGAGCGGATCCGGGGTCCGACAGGAAGCTGAAAACCTTGGTGGTACCCCTAATGAGTGCCGGATGAGCGTCTAGGCACGCGTGAACGTGCTGCTCATCTGCGCCAAGAGCGATCATCGAGCGGAGAACGGTTTGATGAAAACCAGAAGCTAAATAGTAAGGGACGGGGAGGAGCCATAGCGCTCCGACCTGGGTTGCCGCGTCGATCACTTTCAGATAGCGGAGAGGCCGATCGTCGGTATAAATGATGTGATCGTCGTCATAGGGAGTGCGGTAGGCTTCCAGAGAAACTGGTCCATAGCGGACGGTCAAGTGTTGGAAGGCTCGAAGATAGAGATACTGCACGTCGTACTTGTGAGAAAGACGGAGAATGCCAAGGACAGCATCCAGCCCAATGGGCGCCAGGGGCGGCATGAAGTAGCTTCCGGGATGATCAACCGGAGAGCTCATGAGGCAATCATACAGGAACTACCTCCATTCGAAGATGGCGCGCACTGGAAGACCTCCACATCGGCCACGGTGTCGTGCAGGGGGACGATAGAACTTCCGTCGATCTCGGACGCCTCGTCGCCCTCTGGCTGCGGAAAAGCAACCATATCGCGGAAGAAAGATGAGCGGGCGACGGGGATGGATTTAGTAACCTTGAAAATCTTGTTTGTTCTCCGCCCGGATTACAAGAGTATCGTTGGAGAACATTAGATATGTCATCTGCGTTCATCAAGCGTTCATCAAGGAAGATAAGTACGGCACGAGTTAGACGCAGTGGGTGGGAGAGCGAGCGAGGTTTTATAGAGTTCCTGGCAGTCGACCGCTCGTTGACGCTGCGCTGATAGACAGATAGAGAGCGCCGCGCCGAGTTGGTGAAGATGCAAAAGGGCGACGGGTGCAGCGCCACTGATGCGATCGCGCGTCGTTGATGGCCGAGAGCCGGGCGATTGGTGGCCAGATCTGCGCACTCTAAAATGATCATGAAATGAAATGAAGGTGGCCAGATTTACGGTGAAGTGCAGGAAAAAGTTGGCAGACATAAGGGATCTCAATGGAAAATTTAATCCTTCTTTTACAGTGTTGATGTCGAGATTGTGAAACAGTTGCCGCTGAATAGAGACCCCGGGGGAAAAATGGAATTCGCATAACCCATTCTTTAATATGTGTTCAAAAGAGATACCACAGCACCCACGGCCGCCCAAGCGGTACGCCATCTCCCAATATTAGCACTACTGCACCCATACTATTTATTGACGCGTTGCGCAGGGTTACCTCGCGGGCGTGCGCCTGAAAGGTTACAGTGGCTCGGATGTCACAGTGCGGGCGGTCGCGGACTACACAGAGAAGGTATTTCCGCGCGCGTGAGATGGAATACAATCTGCGCGTAGAATTGGGTTGAACACTCACCCGTACCTATAGGAGCTGTATAGAGTCGACGTAGTGTTTACTATATGCCGCAGAACTTTCTTGCACTTCCCACTGGCGGAGGAATATGCCATATTCGGGCGGAAAGCCGGAGCCTGGAGTGGAAATTGTAAAGAGTGAATTTGCGTATAATGATTCCTCCTTCATTCGACTCCCTGTTAACCCGTAGCCTTAGGTTTTGCTTCTACGCGATCGGATAGAAGGAAGTATGGGTGATGACTCTTAGCAGTACATGACGGTTTGAGAAAATGGAACTCGACAACCTACTGCTCATCGAACGCGTGTGCACTGATGATGTCGCCCTTGGGGCTGCGGAGGAAGAGCACGCGCTCGCCGTAGAAGAGCGCATAGAGAATGTATTGCGCAGCTTCGTCCTGTCGGCAGCGTTAATTTAGAATCGAAATTCGCGGGAGGAGGGTAGGGACAGGAAGAAGGCGAGCAATACCTGCGATATGGCGCATAATCGGAGCGTCGATTCGACGAGCCACGCGAGAGGCGCAAGGAGCCAGCCCATCCTGATGTCAAAGGCGGAAGTCTTCACGAATCCCGGGTGGATGTGCGTGAAGGCGATTTCCGGATGCTGCGCTGCGAAGGACTTGCTTATCGATGTCAGTGGAGTTCATCCAACCGAGGGAAGGAGCGCGCTACGCATGGCCATCATGGCGTCGTTCAGCCCAGGGCTGTAGGCCATACCTTTCAGTGCCGCGAATTGGAGATGGATGGGCGAGGATCATTCCCGGCGAATAATATCAGGCTCACCAGCATGACACCCTTGAGAGGCTTGATCGTCCGGCTTCGCGCCTTGTCCAAGCCGATGTCAGTGGTATCGATTGGGTGGCCGAAACCAGCACCGAGGATAGATATCACACGGGAGTCTTGGCCCAGGCTTCGGGCGTTTGACACTAGAGGAAGAAGTTCCTTCGTCCAGACGTAGCGCGAGTAATACCTGATAAGAGATTTAGAGCGGCAGCTCGACTGCGAGTCCACGTGAACTCACCGTAAAGATAGATGATGGTCCAGGCCCTCTCTCGTCTCGCCAGACTCCGTGAGCGAGTTTTCCCCCGCGCTCATCACGAGAAAATTAATACGAGGGAGCCGGGTGCGGAGCGCTGCACATGTTGCTCTAACTTCCGCCATCAAGGTCGCATCGCACGCGACAAACTCATGCTTCCAGCCGTCCGCATCTTCCGGTTTCTGGAAACCCGAGATGATCTTGTTCGCAGCGTCCGCGTTTCTTCCGATGAGGATGATGTGCGCGCGGCCGTTTGTGTAGCGTGCTAGCGCCTCCGCCATGGCTTGCCCGACTCCTGAGGTCCCACCAGCGAATACTGCCACCGGTAGATAGCCGAGGGGGAAGGACGAGTTGAAGGATACTGCAGTTGCGAGAGTGGGCATGGCGGGAAGAGGGAAAGTGCAAGAATTGCGACAAAGTTGCTTTATATATATCAAGCCGCCGGTAGTGCCGTGCGGCCACGCGGCTTGATGCGCCCTCGGGCAAGGGGTAGCCGAAACCTTAATTCCGGATATTGACACCCTCCAGCACGTGATCGGTTCCTGGGGTCCATTATGCCCTTTTCGGGTGGGCGATGAGCAAATTTTCCTGTGTTTCCTTTGTCGGACGCGGGAGTCAGCTAAATCACAATAGAAAGACCCATATCCTACTTCCCTTTAATACGGCACCAAGAAAATTGAGACACCTCGCCTGAAAGTCAAAAAAATTAGGCCTGAGGCTGATCTTCGGCGTCCAAACATGTTCTACAGCTTTGTAAAAATTAAGCAAGGTCACCAATGAGACTAGAATGCCTCTCGCACTCATCTCACACTTTTAAATCTGTCAAACCTTTGCATTCCAGAGAGAGCAAGACTACTTGAACATGTATGGTCACACAATGTCACTTGATGCCGTCCCCATCTGGCCACAGATCATGATCCGAGAGGTGGTGGTGGTCACTGGTTCCGGGGTCCTGATGGGAGGTTTTGGGCGGTTAATGCCGAAGGTTTTGTTTCGGCTACCCCTTGCCCTCGGGTATTGATTACCTATATATAATTTCCAGGGATTTGAAAATGTGTATTAAATACCGTTTAAGAACCAGGCTTTGTAACCTGTTTGCAAACATGGGCAATATACAGTAGTCTCCCTAGTCAGACCATAAATCAAAAGTTTTTTTTTATAGATTTGGTGGGGGAAAAAAACCTGATTATGGTCTGATTTCGTTGGCGCATCCCATACCGTAGGTCGGTGTTCCCGATTAGGAAATGCCCAATTGGGAAACGTGCTTTGGAGCTCAGTGCAATCCTGGTGAACCGTGAGTCACCCAGAGTTGATATAAATGACTTTCTAAGGTATTCTGTCTCCAAGTTTTCGTCTTAGACCAAAAACTGGGGCGTGGTACATGATTTAGTTTCTAAGGATGTGGCTGTGCACGAAACTCACACGAAAAGGATTTCTATTTCTGAGGACAGCACGCAAGGATAAATCAAAAGGAAGATACAGGGAGATACCTAAACATGCTATCTACGGTTGTAGCCACTTTATAGCATGTAATTGCATGTAGTCGCTACAGAGCAGCAGCCGCGGCGGAAGGGGGACCTACGGTAATCACCTGACCAACGAATCTAGACTAAATATACAGGGCTTTAGATGGTAGCCTATCGACTGTCCATGTAAAAATCAGAAAAAAGGCAACCTCAGTAACAGAGGATTATTGTGGATGAATATTAATGCTGCAAGCGTCGAGCGAACCTTGTAAGCTCAATGACCGCGGATTCTGTCTATGCAGTGCCTTGGCGACACTAAAACCGTGATGCACCGTGATGCACATGGACCGCCAATGCGAAATCCATCCGCAGGCCAGTAAATTGTATTTGCACTGCGCTTCATTTGCGCCCCTCTCGTTCGCATATTTAATCCGTAATCTTGAGAATGGTTCACGGGCGGAGGCGTGGATAGGTACACGCTCGAGGGTCAGGTCTATACACCATGCCCGCCGAAAGGTCTCCCATTCACTTGTTGCTATGCCTAATATCAGGCACGGAGTTCAGCACTGGTACAAACATTGGAATGTAGACTCAATGGAATCAATGAAATCGGGATAGCCCGAAGACGCATAAGGACCATTAAAAATTACTGTGCATGCCAGTGAACCCAATATTCCACGTTCCTGGGGTTTCTGACGTGATATGGAGATTGATGGTGCCGTACAGAAGCCCGTGAACGTGTTCCATAAGTTGAACACGTTCAGCCTTGTTTCTCTTCAAATTCTGGACGGGGTCAGATTGTTCAGATACAGTGTGCCACGCAGTACTTGGCACAGAGTGATCAACGCCGCGGTTGTGCTTGAAATTGCCGGTAAGAAGGGGGAGCTAAAGGCATCGTGAAGGTCGTTCGAGAGTGCAACTGCTGGCCCCAAACAAGCCAAGAGGTTGGTCAACCTAATGTCAGTGACACTAGGGTGGTGCATCCTCGGAATGGTGCCCCAAGCTCATCACGTCCGTACCTTTATAGTTTCAAGTATTTCCGGTCGCGCCATTAGAAGTAGCGATCCACATTGGCATCTTGGTTCCCTGATGCCCAGGGTAGGATCTTCCCATGCCTCGGAACATCTGGGCATGTATTACTCAGGAAGTCTGAGTGACTTACCGCAGAACAGCTTGGAAGACAAAGGCCAATTGAGCTCTATTTGAAGCACGAACTGAAGACGCAAGTAGGTAAGTTTGAACTCAAGGGTTCACACCGATCATGTGGTCTCGGAGTCGTGAATCATGAGATGTAACTTCTGCAAAGAAGCGGAGTGCCCCGGATTCCCCGCGTATTATCCCTAATTAGCGAACTGGGTTGGGCAGCGGCTTGTGATAATGCTCGGATGACGGATACGTGAAGTAGACGATGGGCGTAGCTATGGTAGAGCGCGTGGGGATGTAACAGCATATACCATTACACGGTGTCGATAATTATTCCAAGGAAAAACTGGCGGAGCTCGAGGACACAAGGAGGTGGAGGCGGTCTACCTTCAAGTAGTTGACTGACCTGATCTGCTCGCTTTGAAACGACGTACAAGAAATATATATTACTGATATGGGGGCGGCAGGACGCTTCGGTCATCACCAGGTGATGACGCAGCTACCTCACTCGCTGCGGGCAGCGTGCTTGTCTCAGTTGGTTGTGATGGCGCTGCAGATGGATTGTTCGACGCGACGTTAACTGGGAATTCAGATAAAAGTTGGATACGTTAACTGGATGTGCGTCAGGGAGCTCACGAGTTTTAGACGGGGAGCCGACCGATGGCTCGCTAGGCTCCGTTATAAAGGGTTGAACACCTCGCATGGAACCCACAGGGTGGTCGCCACCGGTAGCATTGGCGGCGGATCTGTATCGTCGCCGGCGCCAGCAGAGCAGTGAAATTGCGGCGACGCATACGAGCGCGATGCCACCGAGGACCCCACCAACGATTGGGCCAACTTTCGATTTCGAGTGCGTGCTGTTTGAAGGGCGCATCAGCCGGGCGAGTATCGCTGACGCGATGAATATACCTGAATCTGGGATACTATGATGAGAGAAGACGCAAGGAAAGAAATAACGTAAGCTTACTGGGTAGTGGCAGAATTCGTGGCGCTATATGGAGTGGTTCAGTGAATGGTTAATACTGTGAAGGCGCTCGTACCTGGAAGAGCTGGCAGAGAATAGAATCAGCTTGTGGCAGTGAACACGGTAAGGGGGAACACACGATGATGTTGAAACCCCGCCTGCGTCCGCTGTATCAACTGTGACCACCGCATAGTCGAATAGCGCCGACGTTCCGTTCGTGCTCGATTTGGTAAGGACCCAGGAAACGTTATGGCTCACACCCGGAGCAAGACCGTGCGCCTCGAAGAATAATGCACGGAACACGAACTCTGACGTGCCTGGGTACCAGTGGTAGCTCGTCTCTCCGTCCATCGAGAAGGATATGTTCGCAGAATTGAAAAGATCGATTCCGTATATGTATACATCCGACCCTGGGCATGGTAAGGAGACATTCCTGGACAGAGGCTGGCTTCACCTTGAAATGTCAGGGAGGCGGTGCTGCCGACAGTGCCGTCGCGCCAGGTTTGGTTGTAGATCGCTGTCGGGTCTACGCCTTCGGGCTGAGCGGAGCAGTAGTCGCACGGATGGCTGACTGTCGCGGCAGCCCATATCGGATTGGGGACGGGGAACTGGACCGCGTTTTCGGCCCATGTGAAGTAGGTTGTGTTCGTGTCGTCGATCGTGAGGTTCGTTGGGACAGCACTACCGGGAATCAGTAGGAGGCCGACGACCAGTAGAACAGAGCGGGGGGTAGGCGAGCTACTCGGCGACATGGGCACTAACGGCGAAGGTTCTGTATTGCTTCCGAAGGAAATCCCAGGTTCCTGGGAAGATCTGCGCATGCAGAGTTCAAACTCGGGCAGAAGGCTTTGATGAATCATGATCCGGGGACTACCTCCATCAATTGTTTCAAAAACTGTGAGGTCACCGAGAAAAATGGGAATCGGCTCTGAATGCAATGGGTATCGGATTCTCTCGGAGTGGGCGAAAGATTTCAAGGCAAGATGCCCTAAGCCTGGAATTGTTTAGTTCCTACATTCATATTGTCGCGATCGTCATCTGAATCTTTATGGGATTATTTTCGCTATTTAATACAGTGCCAAAACCCAGATCCGAAAAAGATCCGGATCCGAAAACTGTCATTTTGAGCGGCATCCGTGGGGCCTCTCAGCTGGTTTTTTTTTGTAGAATACCTGCGAGGACTGGAAGTATTCGGGTGCAAAAAAACTGGGTCCATCTTGGGTCCATCCCACTGGTTTGCGTGCACAAAAATGCAACAATGGCCAAATTTCGTCAGTTGTGGTTAAGAGTTGAACACTTCACACCAAGGCATGGTCATTCATATCTACGACATTTTCTAGCTCCAGTATCATAGGCTGAAGTAATTTCTCGACGCTGAGGTATTCACGGGCCGGAGGTTCCGGTATTTAGACATTATTTTGTCATATTTTGGAGGGGTTCCGCTGCTTGTTTCATACCACGACGGTGTGCCAACTGTTCAACGCCGAGGATGCGCTTCTTACAGGCAGTTATATAGCTAACTGTGTTTTAGTGAATGTAGTTTTACGAGGCTGAACCCGACTCTCCGCCGGATCTGTTGTAATTCGCGAGCCAATACAGCGCGAGTTGAACCACCCCTGGGCGTAAACACGGTCACAGTGTTTTTTAGCACTCTGGTATCTGCCTGCTTGATGGACGCCAAGATAGATATAGACATGGTCAACAATGTTTCGAAGTATCCTGACCCGGGCCCAACCTTGGACCGACCTCCTTTTTTTATATTATTGCTCTCGTTCAACCGGGAACACTACCATCCACGATTGTCGACGAATGCTGGATAATCTGGCGCATATAATCTGGCGCATTTATTCTCCTCGGATAACTTGCTTCCGGAGCCATTGAGTTCACCTCCGGAACTTAACCGCGCCCATGTGTGGTAGTTATCCAGCCAAGACCTGTTCAAATCCTGCACTTGTGCTATAATTCTTTACTTGTTATGGGGTGGGATATTTCTGACGGCGGGGAATTATACAGTGATTTAAATGCGCACCTTGCTCGCCCCATCGTTGCGCTCCGTAGGTAGGCTGCGTCAAGTTCCGAGTCCACGGGTATCCAAAAGATTTCGGCAATTCGACCGCCTACCAAGACCAGAAGCTGCTCGTGGCGGACAGTTGACTGCGCCCGGTATCAACGAGTGACGTTTTAAAGGCTAGGTCGCAACGACCCAGTACATCTCCAACCGCCATCCTTTGCCTTCGACCTACTCCACGAGCTGCTATGAGATTTCCGGGAAAATCCCATTGGTGCGAGCGCGCCTAATGTCATTTGCTTTTGGTTCGGGCAGACGTGCACTACTGCCGTTCTCACTCCACTCGTTATCAACGATATTTCGTGCGGTCTGGACCTATCACGATAAACGGGTAGGAATCAATAGGATAGGCGTTTATAGCTAATTGCTTTCCACCTTCACGGGGTAGATCAACGAAAAGTGGACGGATAATACTCACCATATCTTTACCGACCAGAAACAATTCGCAACCGTCAAAAACCGCATTTTGTACCTCTCACTTATGAATCTCCCCGGACTCTCACACTCCAAAATTTCTCCACTCGTCTCACCTTTTCTTCTTCACTTACATTGCGGTAGTGCGCACGGACAGATCCGGCGGCATTCGGGCCTATTCGTCAGCAGTTTGCGCATGTTTAGGGCAGATCTGCACCTTGCTTTCATCCACGCACCGCGACATTGCTGGATTCCCTGGCGGCACCCGAGAGCGCATCCAGAGACACTACCCCAACATACATAAAACTTACCCTCCAACTCTGTCGGAAAAACATAAAATGCCTTTTTGGATTTGCATTAAATGGCCTTTTCATCCCTTATCATCCCCTTGTAAGACAATTTTAAGGGCCTAAAATTGATCCCCGTCCTTATAATGTGCTTGTCACCTAAAAGAGGCTTTTAATCGCCTTATGAAGCCTTTCCAGGAACTTTCACATGATCATGTCCCAATAATGCCTTATAGTCTAAAAAAGGTTTTTCCGACATTCCACAATATGTTACCCATGCTTACTACATACCTAGCTTACCTAGAGTACTGCCGTGTAGCCACTATGGCCAGGTACGGCCTAAAATAGAAATTCAGTTCAATTCAGTTCAGTTCGGACGGCTCGCGGGTTTCTTGTTGAAGTCTTCCCTCGGGCAACAAAGTACACCGGTGACTGTCTGTCTATGAAACTGTCGATAGACAGACCGGTCGATCTGAGTTTAAATTGATGGGTCAAGCCTGAGCGAGTTCCCAAATAAGGTTATTCTCGGGTTCAATCACTGGATAGAATCCTTGGGTCTCTGAGACAAAGATGCTTAGATTGTAATTATAAATTGAACTACACTCAACCGAGTGCAGGATCTCGAGTATTGACTCCAGTAAAGGCTGTCGGTCATCTGTTGTCATTGTTTGCACCCCTCGGATGGTCGGTCCGGAATAACCTATATGGCAAGCCGCTCGACTCGATAATTTAAACTCAGATCGACTAGCCTGTCTACCGACAGTATCACTTTCGGTAGGCTCTGGATTCAAGCCTAGCAACCAAGAAGTTAAGACAAGATTTTATTAAGTTATGCCGCAGGAAATCGTCGGGCACTGGTGGCGCCGAAAATATAATCGCTGGGTACGGTGGGCCCGGACGGAAGTAGAGCTTCGGAGTCGCCGTTGCAAGCGGACCCTGGGGTCTGACCCCATGTTAATGAATGTGAGATTTTGGAGGACGGATAGGGGGGAGAACATTAAGATCAGTCGCTTCCAAATGTAGCTCAGGGCTTCTCACCTACGACGGTCAAGCGCGTGGTTGCACAGCTGTCCAGTGAACAAGGAATGGTGCCCACATCCAATTTTGGACCTCGCATCCGCATGCATCACCACCCCCGTCGTTGGGGTTCTTTTTTGCGATACATGTACCAGAGGGCTTTCAGATAAGAGATATGATCGTGGTTATGGGACGAAGTGGACAATTACGAGACACCACCGGGCTGCAAGGGCAGTGTCGTGCGGTACATCTGAACGCGATGGCTATCATGAGATGACGATGAAGTCATTGGGTGATGCTCGGAGACTTCATCCTCGAAATGTACAGGAAGAAGAATATCCAACCTGGCCTTATCTCTTGACAGTAGTTCCCTGTGACCAACTCAGCACCATCGCCATTCAGCTTATCAAGGGTGGGAATATATGTCTGCCTGTCTGTCTTGGCTCAGACCTCGATTCCACACCAAGTCCACAGGGAGGAAATAGACGCAGGTGTGCGAGAAGCATCGCGGAGATTCAATGCATGCGACAGCCAGAGATAAATATATTAAGGCGGAACGGACGACAAACTTCTCCGAGGCCGGCGAGCTTGAAATAGATTTGTCTCAAGTGACCTTCGAGAGGAAGTCGACAAGAAAAGGCTCGCCTTGCCGTGACTCATCGAGACAGACGGGCAGGAGTAAGAGGGTGGAAATCAGTCCACGGCGATTTTCAGTCTCACGCCGGTGCGCAGCTTCGAAGCTGGCCCAGAAATCACAGTGGCGTGTCAGAATGGCTGGCATATTGCAATAGTTATCAGCTAAACTAGACGAGCGAGCGCTTAACATGGTCCGACGGATAATCTGAGTGCCCGGTCGCCGATAGAGGGACCATGGAAGATGAGATCTCTAACAAAGTTATGGGTTTGGATGAACCTTAATCTTTTGGCCACCGCTACACACAGCGATCAAATTAATGCAATTGGGTTGCATTGGGCTAATCTGATGTGACCGCAATATTGAATGAATACGCGGGTGGCCCGCCAAGCTCAGTATTACAGCAATTCACAATGCGCCCTTCTCAGAGTGCTGTTCTGGTTGGCAAAGCCAGACCTCAGAAATTTTTGAACGCGCATGGTCACATAGTGTGTTTGGTTTTGAGGGAACTATAATAAATGCGGCTCCGTGGAATCATGGCCCATCGGGTTCATTATCGGTTGACGCTCCAAGGTGACGACCGCCAGGCTTCCTACGGTATGCAGGAACGTAAGGCATCCGTGTATGAAGCGGACCCTTGGGGTGAGTGGGTGGCCTAATTGTGGACATCGATCGTATCCCCAGTCTCCCTGACTACGCTGTCCTGTAGCTCATATGACTGAGATGCGCATGAGCACTCTGGATAGACGCCTACGTTGCTTACGTCGTGATCGGAGCGGGAGGTACGGGCTGTAATCGGCTGCTTGCTTCTGACACTTTTCCGGGCATCTGTGGCCCTTCGGGGGTCTCATGACCAACATTTACATCGGGCCGGTCCCATTCCGTGTATTGCGTCCGAGTTGGAAAGCTGTTCTGGGAACTCTCCTCATACAGCAATTCACCGCCTATTGGGCTATCCTTGGGCTCAAATGACTTCGTGAGCAGGGATACCTGTCGCTAACTCTGACAGACGAATCACAGGCGCCACACGAGCTGTTTGGTGGACGCAGAATGAAACCTGGACCGCGGATGCGGCCCTTGTACGCCTCGGCGCAGAGACGGGGGTCCCTTTTCGGGGCATCCCCACACACGGTGCGCAGATCTTCGATTTTCGGTGTGGGGAAATAATCCTGATACGGCGCGAATCTCAAGATTCCAGTGTTACAGATGCTGGAAGGTGCCAAATCACTGCCTCGATATGTGTACGTTCTGCCGCCAAATTCACGGAGGACGCTGAAGCAAACAGATTAGTAGTATAAAAGGACATTGATTCTACAGCTTCGTCATTCAGCGCCTCATTCCGTTCTACAGCTATGCCTCCCTCGTTCCCCTCGAACTCCGTGAATGATTCCGCTATGATTGCAATTATTTTCTAATTTCGGAATACGCAGCCTACCGGAAGGCAAGAAGGTGGTGGTGTATGGGTACGGACACACTTTGGCTCCCTTGCCAATATCCTGACGCACGTTCACCCAGGCTAGTCCAGGCTTGCCGTCCTGGGTTCGTCAGACATGGGATTGTCCCTTACACTTTCCTGAATGCTCCCTTTGCGTCCCAGGTTCCATATTCACCACAGGGAGCGCTGTCGCCGGTACGTGACATACCTGATATCCGTAATCGGTCTCTGATACGAGCTTCAGCTTTCGGCTCCAGCACTGCATCTGGTAAGTCTCAGATGGTTCTCGAAGCACTGAGTGATGCTCATGATATACAGCTTCAGGTTTGCACTGCCAACCAGCTACTAGTACTCTCTCGTTCTAATCCCGCATGTGAAGCCGCCGCCTGCCCCCCGCCTTCGCACTGTGCCCTTGCCACGTACATCTACGGCGCGGACCTCACTACCCGCCGTCGTGACTGCACGAGACCTGTTCCCCATCGACCTCAGCAGGGATCTCGACTTACGGCTGCTGGCTCGGGCGATAACCAACTACAGAATTCCACCGCGGACGGCCATCGATGTTCTCCCCACATCCCGAGATCGTGCGCTTATTCAACTGGATTCCGGGCGACGACCAACCACCGCCGTTGCAGTCGTTCGAAGCTTGCACTCGCTCATGCGCGCCCCGCTCTCACTGGAGGTTTATGAGTCCGACCTCGCGCCCGAGGTCCAGCGGTCCGTATGCGAGTACTTCCTGGCGCACAGCGGCCCCGATGGGAGACGACTATGGCGGGACTTCCTTGACGGTTATGACCATCCGCGGGGCCCGATGGGGGCGGTGTTGTTACAGGGCCATTTCAACCTGTGGGGTTTCTCGCAAGATAATCACCTTCGGTGGGTGATGAATGTTGGCCCAGGATCGTGGGCTGCGTCGCCATATAATTCCTGGTAAACATTCCTGTGAGTACGGCTATGAACCATTGTCGGGAGGGTTTGAGATCGTTATATGCGTCATACTGCAGTTGACTGTACAATACAATGTAAAATATATCACACACTCACTAAGCAGTGTCAGTGCCCACCATCGGCCTACCACTCTGACCAGCCCTTCTGGGCCATGGGAGAAAATGAGGATTCGAATTAGCACCATCCGGTGAGAGATCTCAACCTTTCAGTTCCGTAGATCGTATACTAGACGAGGTGCAGGTTTCAAGCTTAACTAGCCACATTCTCTCTGTCTCAACAGATGAAGCGGTGGCCCTTGTGTCTAATTCTAGACTTCCAAATCAGACTCTAGACGGAGGAACATTTTTGTGTAGGTTCTTTTTGTTGACGCAGTCTTCCTGGAGACCTTCCAAGATCTACCACAAAGTTTATTTTTGCTCTAAGCCTTCTACAAACATTTTCAGAAGGTTCTCTAAGGTTCTGCGCACGTTTCACTAAGAGGTAGCTCTGTTCTCGGCATTCTCCGCCGGATCGCCAGTCATTCGTGATTGTGTGACATAACACGCTTTCACTGCTACCACCTTAGCCCCCGGGTCCACAACTCATTTTGGGACGCTCCAATGATTATAGAGCCTATTTTCCCCCCGGAGGTGGAACGAGAGATGTGCGAAATAACAGCTCTCCTCCACACCGGTACAATCCCTGCACTTTTGCGAGTCGCTCGTCGCATTCTCGTCTGGTCTGTGTCTCGTGCAGTGCGAGATGTTACGTGAATAAAAGCCGATGATGAGCTGGGATCGAGCCTTCATTGTACAGGGTAGTTCAGGTCACCAGAACTCCCCCTATCGCGACATGGCTAGCGCCCTTCTGCGCGCCTCAAAAGTAACCCCACCGCCGAGTTTCTTCCTCGGTGTCCCCCACTTCTTGCTTGACTTCCAGGCACCCTGGACCTTGAAAGAGACTAGGGACGTCCTCAAACTATGCACCAACTTAGTTGACTTTGTCGCCATTGACATCAATTCCACGATCTTCCCTGTCCTAGGCGACAAGCGCCTTTGCCGGCTCTCCTGTGCGCTGGAGATGTTCACATCCCTTATTTGCGTCTGTCACGCACCTCGACGTCTTTGATGAGGATGGGGAGAACATCTACCGCCAGATCCCATTGCTGCCCTCCCTGACCCCCACTTGGTACTGAACGAAATGGTGGCCTGGGACCTGGTGGAGCTGATTTTGGTGCAATGCCCCCGTCTCGAGGTCCTGATCGTGACCTTTCATGCGTCAGTAGGAGGGGACAGCTTCGTGCGCGACTGGGCGGAGCAAAGTCCCATTAACGATGTACGCTTCGTAGTCGCCAAGTACACGATCTACGCGAACGACTGGGAAGCTACCGCGAAAGGGCTTCCGACTGGTGGTCCTTAGCGGAGGATTTCGTGGCACGGAAGCGAAGAGGAGAAATCAATGGTAGCATTCACGTTCATTTCTGTCACCGGCACTGACAGATGGATTTCGGCCAGGCGCTATTGCCTTTATGCGTAGGGTCAATTTGACGAACGTCGGTAGATTCTAGGCTCGTTACCACATCTGGAAACGCCTTTTGGACAGGTAGAGACCGGGTCCGCTCGGTAGATAGCCGGGCACGGGGTAGCACCCGGTAGAGCCCGAACTTCTCTGTAGAGCGTTATCGAGGCCATTGCACCCCATTGCATCCCGCTCTCTATAATATACTCACAAGCCTCCTACGTGCTCTGTAGACCCCTTTGTATTCACATGAATCCGCCAGAACCGCAGCTGATGGCTGGAGTCCGGAACTTCATAAAAGAGCGGCCAAGTCGAAACGCCATCACGAGTTTCTTTCTTCCCCACTCCCATCTTTTCTTCGAAGTTCGCGCGTCTCCGAGTCCCCCTCTTCCTACTTCTTCAACTTCTGTTGTACTATCAAGCCCTCAACTTGAAGCCTTCAAGCTCAAGTCCTTATGTTCTCAAGTCCTCAAACCCTCAAGATCTAGAGTCATGCCCTCAAGCTCTCAATCACGGTGTAGAGTCGACTGTCCGCATTCTCCAATTCGACTACACTCTTTTGCGCAAGGGCTGGCCTCTGTTTTTTTTTTCCCTCGGCATCCCCCGATCCCCCGTCGTACGTCCATGTTGTTGTCCATTCAGTGGTAGTGCACGTATTAGTCTGGAATGCATTTTTTTGGCCCCGTTATTTCGCTTCGATATCATGATTCCGAATGGTTAAGCGACCGGCACCGAACGGTCTGTCAACGATATGCGCTTGGCAGGCGGGATCTTTGATGGAGCCGCTTGATCTACACCGCGCTACATCGCTCTACCGCTCTACCGCTCTATCAATCTATCGCCTCTACAAGCCTCTCTCATATAGGGGACATGGATATGGCTCTACTACTCTACTGGCCTCCCTGTAGTACCCTGTAGCTAAGTATGTTTTCCAGATGCAGCCTGCCTACGAGTTGCAACAATGTGGCGAGCACGTTGCCGTAGGCAGGCTGGTACAATTCGGGACAAACAAAAGGGCTGGGCGCGGAGTTCGATCACTTTCCTTTTCCTTTGTTTTGAACTTATTTTACATCTGTTGGAAAAACTCCAAAGGGAAAGACAACTCCAATTTCACTCTTCTCAAAATCTGTCTCTTCAGAATTTTGATTAAGCTTGCTACGGGTGAGTTCTGGAGCCTCAAATTTAGTAGGGAATTGATCGCAGTGTGATGCCGATGATCGGCACCACTCAAAATTTCGAACTCCGGGCCCAGCCCTTTGGCGGGTCCCGAGTTGTACCAGCCTGCCTACGGCAAAGTGCTCGCCACATATCATCAATGTTCGAAGTCCTGTGCACGTGTGGACGATGCAATCAAATTTTCCCCGCGGTGAGCCTGAGAAGATCCTAGAGACTGTAGGTTTCCACCAATGCACTCCCTCGAGAAAAAAATCGTACGGTCTCCTTGACGGTCTCGATCCTACAATTTATCGCGGCTCAAAGTTGAATTAAATCATTCTGATACGCGCATTCTCCAGCTCGATCCTCGATCTTGTGACATCTGTCATACTATCATGACCGAAGGCCTTGCCGAAAGCTAAACATTCAAGACTTCTGGCGAGTACCAACGAGAAGAGTGGGACTGATAATAGTGCGACTCGCTTAGACCCTCGGCTAGCTCTAAGCGACGCATCATTAGTGGGACTCGGCGCCAAGGAAGGATAAGAATGGGACTCGGGGATCAATGATTTAAGCTCCGCTGACGAGCGCCGGAGCACGGCACCACGCACTGGGCCTCGCGGCGAGCGACATGCACCACGCAGTGGGCCCAGCGGCGAGCGAAAAGCTTCGCGCAGCGGGCCCAGCGGCGAGCGCCAAGGGGGGTCCGCGGGGGTCTCCCCCGCGTAAGATATTCCTTGAAAAGACACATAATTAACCCACCAAACGAAGATAAAATAAAATAAAAAGGCCCCGCGCCAGCGAAAAGGGCCAGCGCCAGCGGAGAGGCCTCGCGCCAGCGAATGGGCCCCGTGCCAACGGACAGGGCAGCGCCAGCGGAGATGGGGGGTCTGGGGGAACCCTCCCCCAGTCAGACTGCCGAGAGTTGCCGATCATTACTGATGTGATAGCGTCAGCGGCCCCCAGATCATTAGTGGGACTCGTTTGCCGATGGGGAGTCCCACTGCTCCGAGTCCCACTCTTCTCGTATATACTCACTTCTGGCCGAGCACTTAGAGTTCAGCACTGTCTATCAACTTGACGCATCGGCATCTTTCTCATAAAACCCAAACCAAACAAATAATTTATGTCGCTTCTTCGCCATCGTCACGGCCCACCATCGGCATCGCGGCTTTACTCTGCAGTAAACTAGGCAGCACGGTCAGTACCACGCAGCATGAGAAAGTTTTGAGCGCGAGCGCACATAAGAGCAGTCATCCAGCGAGCCTGGAGCCATGTTGCGCAACCGGGACGATCACCTGCGGCACAACGGTCAGAAGTCGCGCAATCACACGGCGGGGTAGAGCAGACGCACAGGCTGGTGGTTCGCCGCCGAGTTGATCGAACAGAGGCGGTAGAACCCCGCGGGGAGGCCCTTGTCAACGGGGGTGGACAAGATGCCGTTCACGCCCGCGTCATTAATGCCCTTGAAGAACACGAAGCCCTTCGGGTCGTTGGGCGTGGTCTGGTCAATCGACGTGAGGGTCTCGACGACGAAGTGCGAGTGGCCGATGATCAGGCCCTGTGCGCTGAGCGTCTGCGGCGCAGCGAAGTACGTCTTCTGTGCGTTGGTGAACACGCCCGCCTGCACGTTGGTGAGTGCCATGCTGATGTTGAAGGGGGTCTTCGCCGGGATCGTGTCGAAGTTCTTTGGGAATGTGAACTTCGCCGAGGGCATCGCGTCGACCGACGGGATGAGCCCGATGGGGGCTGGATTGCAGGACCCGGTGGTGACCTGAACGCCGTTGGTGAGAGGCGTTTGGGCGAGCGTCTGCGCGCAGAAGTTGATGTAGTTGCTGGAGGAACATTAACAATAGATCCGAAGATAAGAGGAGCTCCGTACTTGGTGCTCGTTAACGAAGCGGTCTGGCCTGTGATGGACTGTGAGTACGTGTTGATACAGGTCGGGATCCGGCGTACCTGCGACTGGCGGATTCTGTCCATCATCCGTGAAGCCGACGGAGATTACAGACGGATCGAGGCCTAGGTGAGACAGTGAGTGCTGGATCTGCAGCTAGTGTGCACGGACGCACTCAAGGAAGTCTGCAGGGCAAGGGCGGCTGCGTTTGCGGGGGTCGCCTGAGATTGAGGTTAGATTTGATGAACCTGGCTATAATGTAAGTACCAACGGCTGCCGGGGGTGGAGGCGGCGGGGGCGCGGCAGCAGGGGGGACGACTGCCGGAGGTGCCTAAGCAGTTTCATCTTAGCCAATATTCAACGCCTATCCAAATTACGCACAGCCGCAGGGGGTGGAGGTGGGGGAGACGCCTCTACTCCATTCGTTACAGTAACATTCTACACAGAGCTTATGTCAGCGATTCAAGTTGCAATTGAACCATCGGGATCTACCGTGACAGACACAGTCCCACTCCCGGAACCTCCTGCCTGCTCCAAGGCCTCCTTCGTGGCGCCAGCTGCTGCTGCTGCGATGTCCTACACCGGAAAATGTTGAGAAATGATAGGGAGATTCGTGAACCATTTTTCATACATCTGAGAGAGCACGCCTGTATACCTGCAGCTAGAGTTGAGCGCCAGGGGAAATTGAATGGTTGGACACCTACAATAGCGGACGCGGGACTAAAATCGGTTTAATGAGAAAGGTAAGTAGTGGCTGAAAGGATGATGCAGCACACCTTGACAGCCGGGCGCTCGGTCGCATGGGGCGTGCAGCCACAGCAAGAATAAGAGAGCTGATCAAGAAAGCGTAGCGCATCGTCGGTGACTTGAAATAAATGAGTGGAGCAGTTAAGAGAATGGACACCAGGTCAGAACGTTGAAAGAAGAAGGCGATGAAAGCAACGATCTCGGATCGTTCGGGGAGCTCAGAAAGGGTGCAAAGAAAAAAAATGACCGAGGAGACATGTACATTGAGCAGGAGTTTTAAAGCCGCTAAGGCGGTCACCCAGTACTCGGGTTGGGCAAATGTGCGGGCGTAGAAATGCGAAATCACCTTGGCAGTTACGGAGACGTTGATGTAGATGGCATCCCACACGGAGCCAGTAACAAATCCCGCTATGAAGTAACTCTGAGCAATTGTGCAGGCATGATCCGTGAAATGTTCGGTGCAGGGACAGTCATGATTGACTTACGTGTCCCAGTGTCTCGCTCGCATGGCGCGCGGAAATCTACAGTGTGCCCGACGTAGCCAGTCAAGTATGATGCTTGTCCTTGCGGCTGGACGTTGGTAGTATCTCCCAGCTCTACCTTCTCGAAGATCGCAACCTGGCGAAAGAAGATCAAATATCGGCAAGGGAGTATCGAGTCCACACCTGCTTCCAACCTGCTTCCCTTGTTTACGTATATCAGAATCAAGCAAACAAAAATCAGATATCAGCGGGAGATGCATCAAAGTTGACTCTCCGGTCCTTCACACCCTGACTTGACGCGACATCGAAATCCATGCGTCTCGTAAACGCCAATGCCGTGCACCTAGTAGCTACCGTGTCGCAACCCATGGGCAATATTGATGCCTCACCTAGGAAATTGATTGGAATGCGCCATCCAGCGCTGATGTCGTCCGTAGATGGATTCTAAGATCCGCGGAATCAAATAGAGGCCCAGTCAACATTTTAAGAGCTGCGAGCTGAAATGCCAGCAAGAATCGGAACAACCAAGGAGAAGTCTGGAAGGAGAGGGACCGGAAGATAGCGAGGATGATAGGGTTTTACATCGAATGGGAGAGTCCCGTCGTCAAGGAGCCTCCCGCGGTAGTTGTGGTACACAGCAAGAGGCGCGACGTGGAGAAATCGGATACGTCCGCGGATCAACGCACCAATCTTTCAATCAGGTTCCCTGGACGCGGCGAAGCCCGCTGGGTCGATAGTCGTGAGCCACCTACATATATAGCGCACAGCCGATGAACTTTGGACACTGTTCACGGGCCGCTCGAATTGCGTCAAAACGATCACTTGAATCGATGAGTAGACAGAAAAGACTGATGGTGAATATCATGGAACGCAACAGCTTGAAGTCCAAATTGCCAAGAATTGTAGCCAAGGCGTAGTTGCAAGCCCCCGAGTGATGGGGAGTCGACATGGTTACAAGCGCAAGAAAACTCGATGTCGAGTAAGTAGTGTGGAGGGACATTCGGACGCAAGAAAGTCGGTTTTGAGTTGGGAGTCCCAAGTACATGGGGTAAAACTGATCCAAGGTGGATCCGGCGCTTCACAAGAAATCTTCAGCACGTTGAAGTCCGACAACGGAATTGAGTAGGTCCGCAGACAAGATATACATTACATGAATCGGGTGAGGAATGTTAGTTGCCTTTATGCGCCCTGTTGGCCGTGTATTGCATAGGACGTCCGCATGCGCTTGCGGGGATATCTTGCAGGGTGACCTCGGGGTAAGAGAATGGCGCGGAATGCGATACGGAGAGCCTGGGGGTCGCTGGTGGCGGTAGCACGTCAGCGGGAAAAAGATATTGTATCGCATGCCGAATACTCACCGAGAACGGGGATCGGACAACGCGAATCACGCGGCTGAGGAGATCGGCCGCGGATCTGAGAGAGGAATCTTCCTGGATCTGCGCGGGAGCACGCTCCTCCTCGGAAATTTGGGGAACAGATAGTGAATTCAAAAGCGAAATGTGAGTGTGGACAATAAAAGCGACGCGCCTGAGCTCGTCGGGCATGCCTCTGCGTGCGCCGTCCACCTCGCTCGGCCTCGGAGTCGTGCCGGTCGTCCAGCAAGACACGGTGATCCATGTGGAGTTCCAAGCGCTTTTGTTCGACGGACGCCTGTAGCTTCCCCAGATTGTATTCCGTCGGCGCCGCGGCAGCCTCTGCTTTCAGACGTGCGAGTTGCTGTCGGAGCCCGTCTCGTGAGGCAGCGAGTGCAGTCGTCTCTTCTCTCAGCGCCGAGATCTGCGCACACAGGGCACGGCATTGGTGTTCCTCTTCATGAACTGTGTATGCGTGCGCGGCAGAGTCGGAAACGACATCAATAAGGTTCCGAACGTGTGGTTGGAGTCTTCTAGTTTGACAGCCTATGGGAACGGACAAGTCATGGAAGGAGTCGGTTGTGTTGAGACGTGGAGATGAAGCAAGCAGGCGGACACTGAATTGACGATGGAAGAGCAGAAGCAAAAGCGTGATGTTTATTGTTTGGCCCCCATCTCCGACTGGCGCCGGGCGGCCGAGATTACCAACCGAAACTGAAGTTGAACATGTGATGGCCTTCAACGACTATTACAGAATTCTGGTGGACGCGGGGAAATAAGTATGGCGTGCCAAACGATCTAAATTGGAGGGAAATGACTCACGCTAGATATTTAAATTTAAAAGCAACTACAAACTCGACTCTAACATTCGCGCGGAAGGAGTTTGCACCCACCGTACAAACGGTGACAATTGTGGTGAGGCATAAAATCCCAAATGCACGCTTGAGACACGGCTTCTGTCCCGACGTAGATCGGAGCTTGTGGAAGGCTATGACGCAAGTCCAGGCCCGACAACCCTGAGATCGACTTGGCAAGCGAGAGACTGCGATATGAGCCTGCGCTCAAGATCTGGTCGTCTGCAACCAAGAACGAATTAAATCGTAGCCATTTTTCAATCCACGGGATCTGCAAATACGATTGAGACCCGTAATGTAGCGGTGGGTCGAGCGATGTGTTAGAAAGATGACCCCAGTAAGCACACTTGTATCTGCGCCCACACCAGGGTGCACTTATACTTGGAATGGGGATTGAAATTCAGATTGGGCCCTTGAAGAGCTGGCCTTGTAATGCTGCCTCCCGGAAGCAAGGCCGATTTGGCCGGCTCGTCTCATCAACATCAGACACTTTAAGTGAAGGCGGTGCTGCTATTTCGGCTCGAGAAATGCATAACACTGGTCATCTGAGAATCAGATCTTAGAATCACGGTGACGCACCAGTGACATATACGGCGCGTTTAGCTCGAGCACTCACCAGTTCTCGAGGCAATCACCCAATCCGCTTGGAGCTCGCGCAGGATATTCGTGGCGATAACCCTGATATTTCAGCCTTCGGCCAAGAGGAGACATGCGATGGTAACTTCACCAACTTCAGGATGTCCCTGCAAATCGATAGAGAAGGGTACCTGCATTAATATTGTGGATAATCCGCCGGCAGGAGCATTCTGAGCCAGTACTGGCAATTGTTACCGATGGAGGTGAAACCGCGGCAATGGAGATGCTTGTTCGCCTGATGCCTTTGCTGAGGGTCAACAATGAGATCCGTCGGTCCTATTGGAAGGAGGGCTATCGATGAAGAATTGAACGCGAATACGCAGCGCCTACCAAAGTACACCCAATTTATCAAGATTTCCGCAGGATAGAGACCTCGAAGGCCGGATACCAGTCCAAGTTTGGTCAAAGTCTCGCTACGCGGACAAGCATAAAGACGAAATAAATATTCCGTGAGGCTCAACTAGATTATTTAACCCGAAGTAGAAAACCGAGCCAAGGAACCCTAAGCATTTCGTCGAAGAGGAAATCAACGGACGGTTAGAGAGATGACTGCCTAGGCTCCAGGAGAATGATCCGTGGGGTTTATATTACATACAAAGAGAGAGCTGGTCCCTCCAAGCGATTGGTGTCGATAAATCCGGGATTAGACCCTCCGAGTCCGACGTCGTGAACAAGTCGTGGATCGACATCTCGATTCCGAAGCCAGAGTCCTGGCAGACTCGGACAAAGCGCGGACAAAATGCACTGGAAAGGCCGGAATTGGCATGGCTAGCGGGTACGTATTGGTTTAGATTTTGACGAGTTGGCTACACGAGACTGTAATCGAGCGCAGAAGACTGTGGGCGATTGGGCGGAGAGAAAAATGCTTGGGGCCATCAGACCCGGGATACACAGCATCACACAGCCACCGGCTTTTGAGCTGTATGCCGGGCCTTGCCACAAACCACCACCACTATCTAGCCTCTTCTTCCGTTCTTCTTTGCTCAGCATTCAAGTCCTGGGTTCAATTTTTAGTCTCAGACACTGGGCCAACACTACAGCAACCCGGCTCCACGCCTTCGCTTTATAACGCTTGCATTCCTCCGAGTCCAGAAAATCCATTTACACAAACTTCTCCTCAGGCTGTTCCTCGGGAATATTCCACTCAGTACCTCCGCCGATATGTGGCATCTGCAAATCTGATCAAGCATTTTGTCCACACCGGAGCTTCCCGATGTTTCTGATCTACGGCTTTCCCTCGGATCTTCCTGTCGACACCAGGCCAGGGAAGTTTCCTAGACGCAAAAATACCGGACTCACGGCTCTAGCAGCTTCCAGCGAATGATTTTCTGCGACAGAAGTATTTGGACACTTCAAAAATGACGTTGGACCGACTGGCCGGCCTTGAGAGCATTCTATACTTGCACCTTTCTAGGCATCCATGTGGTTGCCAGTGTGCACGTCGTGATTCTCGCCTTCCAGAAGGGCGTGCGAAGCACATCGCGCGTCACTCACACCTCGCTAGGCGTGCGAATCCCCGAATGCCGCCACAACGCCGACGGCACCGAGGCCGTAACTTCAGCATCAAACTCATGCTCTTCAGAACGACGTTGAATGTTGCCTGCATTCCCTGATTGTTGGCAGAACCAACGAAGAACCCGCCGCACGCTCAGCATCGCCGGCACGTGGAAGGTTCTCGAGCATCCATTCCAGCACTTCGTCGCCCTTTGACCTCATCATGCGCGCCTCCTGGGTCGTCGGACGCGAGGTGCGAATGGCTCGCTGGGTTCTCCGCGTCAAACTAGGTTTTTGGGCTCCCCGCTTGTCTTCTTGGGAATGTCCGCTTTACTTAGCACCGACGTGTCGTCACGCGGGAACCGGGAATCTGATGTCGAAGCGCGCGAGTATATATGCAGCGCGACGGCCATTCACACCCGTTGTTTCTCCTGCTCCCAACCTCCACGCACGATGCTCCTCACAACCACCTCCCTCGTATTCGATTGCCCGCCGGCCAGGAGCGACCCATCTGGTTCTGTCCTCAAGATGACTGCGAATCGCTACTTCACCCCAGAATCCGCGTCAAATGCTGAAGGATTCAGCCTATTGTTCGCACATTGCATTGGATCTCGTACGTCCATTGACCCATGCTATCCGCTATCGCGAGTCTGAGATAATCGAACCGCAGATAAAGAGCAATGGGAGCCTATCATCCAGCAGGTATTCCAACTGCAGCAATCCAAGGCGCGGCATCAGCGCGTGCGCGAGGCGTGGGCTTTCGACTGGCAGAACCACGGGGATGCAGCTATCCTCAACCGCGAGGTACTGCTGCGCACCCGGCTAATGGGCGTCTGTGCGTATTTATTTCCGTCAATCCGAGCCGGGAGCAGTTAGTGAATGTTCTCGTTTCTATCTTTGTTCAGCGGCGCACGAATGGGCCGACGGCATCAGTGCCTTCGTACGCTCTCCCCGGATGCTGGGCAAGCGTATAATCGCCATCGGGCATTCTGCCGGGGGAGGAGCGATGTAAGTGATTTTCAGCTCCTGATTAACTCCCGCGCCACGAGTCTATCTCTCTTATCGCAGGCTCAACTCGTTGAAATCTTTCTCCATCCCCGTGATCCCTTTCGCCTCCGTCATCCTCCTCGAGCCGACGATCGCGACGCCCGAGATGTTCTACGAACACATGGCGGACAGCGTCCCGGCGAACGTCGCCGCCACCACGATGCGCCAGGAGCGGTGGCGCTCGCGCGGGGATGCGTTCGAGTGGTTCAAACGCCGGGCTCCGTGGCGCGCATGGGACGCGCGCGTCCTCTGCATCTTTATCGTGCGCCACTTCTTACTCATCCGCCGCTAAGTCACCTGGCTGCCTTCGCAGGAAAACGGACTTGCAGACACACCGGACGGCGAGGTGGTGCTCAAGTGTGACCGGCGGCAGGAGGCGATGGCGTTCCCAGATGTGCAGCCCCACTTCGACGCGGTAGAAGAACTCGCGCGTGTGTGCCAAGCCGTGCCCGTGCACCTCGTGTGGGCGAACCGCAGCCACCTCATGTACGCTTGTCCTTTCCTTTCGCCTCTCTGTCCAGTCCGTTCCGCGCCTCATGTGCTGATTCCTGACCGCGCTTCCGCAGGTCGCGAGTCCTGCAGGACTCGCTCGCAGACGTCTCAGAAGGCCGCAGGATCGCTTCGATTACGCGGTTAGACGGCGGGCACATGGTGCGCTGGGTGCAGACTCTGCTGCATGCTGCATATTAACTTGATTTCGTGTCGCAGATCGTGCAGGAGCAGCCCGATCGTGTCGCGTTCGCCATCTGCAGCACTCTCGATCGTGTGGGGGTAGACTTCGGCACGCGCGCGCGGAGTAGATTGTAGTCCTGTTTTTTTCTGTGTGTAATTTTTAATGTAATTCTGTACTTCGATTCAAACGAGTAACAGCTGGAGATTTATATGGGTAGCGATCAATGGATCCCTGATTTGTCAAGATTAACGCCTCGAAACCGCTTTCTTGACTTGGATTTTCAGCCCCAATCCCATCGCGAGATTTTGGATCCGACGGGATGTTGTTCGGCGGATGGTGATGTATGCCTCTGGGTTCTTACTAGCAGTATAGCACAGTACTAAATCCGAGGTTGGGGAGAACTGTTCACAAAATTGCCTTTTGGCGCATCGGAGTTCTACCGTCATTGTGCATTGCTGGTAAAACTCCGTCGCCAATTAACCATTGAATTAATTAGAAGACATATATGCATCGAGCGAGATCTTGGCGATCACGATGCAACGCAACGAAAGAACCCACTCGCGAGCGTTCTTTTACACCAGTGGCATTTATTTAAGGTATCCGCGGAAAAAAACCGGGGAACAGACGTAGGGTTCAGAGGAGTACAAGAAGAACTACGCGTTCAATCCTTTGGAGTCGTTGTCGTCCTCCGACTGCTGCGCTTGGATCTTCTTCTCGACATCCTTCCACAGCATATGGATCGCAATTTCGGTGCCAGGGCCCTGAAGCTCCCACTCGTCGTCCTCCTCGACTGAGCGATATGTATCTAGAGCGTCCAGGTATGGGAAGATTGGGGAGATAAATTCTGCAACGAGGGCCGCGGAGGATAGAATTGACTGCCCAACATGGAGTCGGCTGAGCTCGTGTGGGGGCGGTGGGTCGAGGCGTGTTGGGGGGACGACGGAGGCGTCGAGCGTGAGTTCCAGATACTCCAATTGCGGGCAATGTTGGGCGAGTGCGTACAGGCAATTGAGAGTAGCGCGGGGCGACCTAACCCTGTACCCAGCGAACGATTGCAACCTGAGATATGTGGCGTGCGGCCATGCACACGCCATCTCGGCTATCGTCGAGTCGTCGAGATCAAATCCAGAGGGGGCGACAATCAGGATGTCTGTGAGGTTTTCGAACGCAAACAGGAGGCGCATCGAGTCGTTGCGGATCACGTACCCATCGTCTCCGGTCGTCGGCTCAAAGTTCATGAAGGTGTCGAGAATGAGGGATGTAAGGGAGCTAGGCGAACATGCCCCGTGCACAGCGGCGAAAAGTCTGTGCATTGCGGCTGCTGTCGTCCCGCGTGACTCAACGATGACACCCAGTTCTGTGAGCGGAGTGTCAGAGCACATCCGCAGGAGTTGAGTAGCCGATTCGATTCCGTACTCGAGTGCTAGCTGGTGGAGGGCCGGAAAAAGAGGGCCGGAAATTGCCGATGACGGGGAAAGGTCGGCTGGGAGTGAAGTTATGACGAGGGATGTGAGAGTTGGAAGCTGGCCGATATGCTCTACGGTCGCGACGTCGGGGATGTCCAAGGACAGAGATTCCATGCCCGACAGCGAGCACACGAAATCGGCGATGGCTGCACGTCCCGAATCCGGAATTACCGCGCAACTGATCGTAATATGTTTTAACTGGGTGGATATGCGTGCGATTGTCGGGAGGAGCGAAAGACTGGTATTGGATGACGGGCATGAGAAATTCAAGCTCTGCAGCGTGGGCGTGAGGAAGGTACGAATGAAGGGGAATGCATCCCCTTCATGGGACCAATGAAGAGTTTTGAGATTGGGGAATAAGCAGTCGTTCGGAAGAGAGGCGCAGATGGCAGGAAGGAAATCCGACTCTTCGATATCATTAATGAACCATCTAGACCCAGACGAGAAGGACCTGACGCGACGGATATACACAAGAGGTCTATCCCAGTCTGCGCGCACGATGGGCCTCAAAAGACGCTATTCGACGTGAGAGATCATATCCGAGCGCAAACAACGAGTCCTACATACCATCCGTTGAGGCCGTAGAGTGCTTGAAGGCTCGGGGGAATCCTCGTACATCTCAAAGATGTCAGATGGCATGCATTGCGCGAGATACCGCTCTTCTGCGGCCGTAGTTCTCATGCTCTACGGAAAATCCGGCTTGCCGTACATGCTCCGAGCATGTACGGCAAGCCTTAACGGTGGTGAAAATTTTCTTTGAACCCCCCTCACTACAGGCGTGAGTGCTTACGGTTCTATTCAGGGTTGAACCACTGCTCTTTTATACTTTAATCCTTAGCGACTGACTTCCCGACGCTCCGCCCCTACCTCTTGGCCGCGTGCAAAGCTCTGCGCTCACTGCTCATTCTGAGTCCGACGCAGATGCATCCAGGGCCAATTCTCGCTCAAGATCCGCGCTTAGTAATGTTCGTCGGCGACTTCGACTGGCAGGAGGCCAGTGGCCATCCTCATTGGGGATAGTTACTAGGCGCGCGCCGATGCGTTCATCGCGAAGAGGATATCTGGAGAAATTGGCCGTGGACATTTCGATTTCTGCGACATTTATCCCGCGTACAATGATGCTCCTTCAGGTGGTACCTTCTTCGGGTATAATCCCCAATTAGCTCGTTATGTATTTACGCGCACTGTGATCGTTCATCCGACTGTATTTTGCTGCTATTTCGTTGAAACCGAGTACAATCACTGAATTGAGGGCCGCGGGGTCGATCAACCTATACACAAATCGTCGCAGATAACATTTCGAAAGTGCGAATTCGAACATTGACTTGAAGCTGGGATTGAGACTCAAGGAGGGACAAGCGGTAATATCAAATGCGAGTGCACGCCATCCAGGCGATCGAGACTCGGTCCAAAGGCATAGGTATTCAGGGCTGCCAACAACAGAAAATATCCAACGAATTTCGCGTACGCTCGCTACTGCCCCTCTCCCGCTGCCTTCTTCGTGTAAATCCACCATGCCGCCACGGGGCGTACCGTATCATCGCGCCCGTCCGCCGACAGCGCGGCATCCCCGCTAGAAGTCACGCGCATGCCGACGCTCCCCGCGATCATCGCGCAGGCGAACTTGGTCCCGTTGTCGTCGAGCGCGACGTCGACCTCCGCGTAGCCGGGCGGGACACTGTTGGTGTTGAGGCGGTGGAAGGGCGCCCCGTCGAGCACGAGCTCGAGGGGCGCGGCGCGGGGCCGCCGGGCGGGGGCCACCGAACGCGTCCCGTACGTTGCCCAAAAAGCCTCAGCACTGAGGCTCTCGGGTGCAGTCGCCGAGGGGATCGTCTGCATGCCGCAGGTAAATGAGTCGTCCGTCGGGAATGAGAAGGGAATAGGACACACCGTATCGAGCGAGTGCCCGAGCCACACGCCCTTCTTGCTGAACACATTGAAGGCGTTGATCCAACCCGAGTAGTAGCTAGGCCCACTACCCCCGCGCTGGTAATGCGCGACCTTACCCCAGAAGTCAACGTTCTCGGGGCTCTCAGGCGCATCGAACGCCGCGACGAAGCGCGCGATGACCGGCCGCAGGAGGTGGTACCACGCGACCGTCTCGACGCCGTACTCCTTCAGCTTCTCCAGCCGCCCCAGGATATCCTCCCAATCCGACTGCTCGCCGTCCAGGGTGACGCGCGGGATGCCGCAGCAGATGCCCCCGAAGCCGTAGGAGAAGTACTCCTTTAGTGTTGCCATTAGCAGCACCGCCGCGGCCGTCGTGTCCGTCGCCGTCGTTGTGGAGAACGCGGGGAGCGCCCAGGCGCGCAGCGCGGGGTCTGTGACGTTCTTGTCGACGAGGTCCGCCATCTGGCGCGCCATCGCGCCGAAGTCGAGATCGTTGCGCGTGCCCTCCGCAACAATGAGCAGCTCCTGCTTCCCCTCGTGCGCGACGAAGCTCGCACGCAGGAGCTCCGCGTTGGCGTTGACGAAGAAGTTGAATTGGCAGAGGATCGCGAGCCAGACGTCGTCCGGGCGGATAACCAGCGCGTGGTGCTCGTTGTACGCCGTGATCACGGTGTGCACAAAGCCATTGTGCTGTGGGAGGAGGTTGGGGTGCGTCGTCTCGAAATCACGACCGCTGTCTCCGTTGGCATTAGCCTCGGGACAATAAGGCGATTAGGGCGACGTACGATCCGTTGGACCCAGCAACTGCAAATTGCAGGACTTTGTCCACCTCCTTGTGCTGCGCCCTGCATGCGCGAGCGAGTATCTGTTCCCCAGTGAGCCCGTTGTCGGCGAGATATCCAATTCGGACCACGTTAGCGGGGTGAGAGGCAACAGAGAAGGTTACAGGCATCGCGAGAACAGCAGAGATCTAACAGAAACCGGCGTTTATATGGGCTGCGGCTACAGCTATGAGTCAACTTCAATCAGTTCCGAGCGGTACGTACGACACGTTTAGTCAACGGACTCGGGCCGTCTTTGCTGAGCTATAGTTGCAGGTGAGGTCGAAAAAGCCTCGCAGTAGGATAACCTGCTGCGGGAACGAAGCTTGACAAGTCGATGACTCGATAATGGGAGCCAGAAGCGAGGAGTGACGCACCGCCGCTGATGACTGAGGCTGTGCTTTCCCACAACCAGTTGCAATTGAGTTGCAACAGTTTTCACCTCAGCTATGTACTCGCGACGAACAGGAGGGGGATGAGCTGACCGTCATGCAGCATATCAGTTGTTCCTTGGGCGACAGAAGTCCAGTTCCGCCGGAGGAATTTGAATTATGCTGAACTTTTGAACTTCGGTTGTTCCAGTGCATCATCGTTGCGAAAGATGAATAGGAAGCTAGTCAATGACTGAGGGCGACAGGACATACCGTGACGTACGCCTTGTTTTCTCGTCCGCCGTGCGAATCCGGACAGAGTAGAGTACAAGTTTCTGCCGGCAGGTAACCGAACGACTTGCTTGGTTGATCACTGTATCCAGAATCCGCATTGCAAAGTCTGGGTGTCCGATGACAACTTCGTAATCCTAGGCGGAGTCGGTGGACTGCGGAAGCAGATAACTTGGCCGCGGGCGGATGCTCTAGAGTCCGCTTGCTCGTTCGTCACCATCACTTAGCCTGCGCATGTTAAATATGTGAACGAGAGAACGAAACTGGACTTTGAACCCGGAAGATAAGCCTGACTTGAGTGTCAGAAGTTCTGGAGCGCACAAACATCGATGGAAATGGATTTTTGAATTGAGATCGCACTCTGTTATGATTAGTGCGATCACCAAATCTTGGACGATACAATCTAGGTAACTGGCCAGATATCTTCGAGTAGCTCGCCCAACGGCGTGTGTTAACATGATGACGGTCAAAGCGCCGCGCAAGGTTCCCGCAGGAATTGATTGACGGTGACTGCGCCGAGTTCCGGGATTTCGAGTGACCAGATCGGGGAAAGGTCCTTCGTCCTTGGGTCGGGAGTGAATTCGAGAGCAGTATTGGATAGACAGACATAAAGTGCAGTGCAGGAAAGTTAAGCCGTCGAGCAAGTTCGATGAATATGAGGTTGGTTAGTGGAATGAGATAAAGGAATTGGGTCATTTCTCTCAGTTCTTCAGTTTTTCAGCCCCTTCCAAGCACAGAGAGGGCCAGAGAGAGTAAAAACGGAGACCGCAGGGGGTAGAAAGAAAAGCGCCGGTTGATGGGATCAGTAATTTGGTCCAGCTTGCCACTCCGTAGGCCACGTGCTCCAACCTCCTTTTTACTGTACTATTTCGACCGAGTGTTCAGGTGACGCGTGACGGCCGATTTTTCTGAGGCCGTTAAAAATTGCGACAATTCAAAAGAAAATTTATCGGCCTTCTCGGTGAGTGAAAATTCCGAAACTAATGAACAGTTGGTCGAAATAGTACAGTACCTTTGCCCCATGTCCTTCGAGCTACCGCCAGAGCTATGGCTCCGCATTCTTGAGGAGCTGCCCCGGGGAGACCTCCGAAACGTTTATGCCGTATGCTATTCCTTCGGGACCTCTCCCGGGTGCTCATCCAATGCTCATCTTCGAGAAATTCGCCTTCGGTCCGGAGACGTTACTGCCGGAGGAGTACTAGTGGAGAGAGGTTGTCTCCGATTCGAAAGTACGGGCTGACTGCGACCCTTTTTTCTCGAAAATGTTGGAGAGACTAACATTCTGGGCCTCTCCCGAAATTGTGCCGTATGTTCGCCGAAGTCGGTTTTCTCGGCGTGTCCCGGGGCTCGATTAGCTTGGACTCGCCCCCCTCGCACCCATCTTCGCCGAGACTATCCCCCGCTTTCTCAAGATCCAGGACCTTAGCTTCATCGGAAGAACCGGTGTACCCCTAGCGGCTTTACGTGTCGACGTTCTCCTAGATCTAAAGCGTCTCAAATTCGGCGGCGGTTGACTATCACACCCAGATGGACATTCAACTCTAAAACTACAGATCCAGCACCTCTCTTATGACGTTCCTTTCCTTTCGACTGCCCAAGGTGCTGAATCTCTGCTCGCGTACATTTCTATCTTGGATCCAACGACGCTCCTCTCTCGACCTAGTAGTCCGCTCGATAGCAGACGTAAGCTCAACAGCCTCCAACTCTCCTTCCGCAACGCGACTTTCACCGAGTTACATGCTTTCGTATCCCACTTCCCAGAAGTTCAAGGCGACCTTACTCTGTGCTTCAATATGCGAATGGTGAGATGAATCCCCGGCGGAAAACGAGTGAAACCTCGCCATCTCCTGTGAATCTCCTGCACCTAGTGCGACTTTCCACGTATCGCCCATTTTTGTTCTGATGATGTCCTGACATCGATTCTCTGTTATTTCTTACATTCATTGGCCTAGCGTTGTCTGCGGGCCGGGATTGATACTACTCGGAAACTTTGTTTCGCGACGATTTGGACCCTCAGCCGGTCACTTTTGGCGCAGGAAGATTTGAAAGAAAGCATGCGGTTAGTGAGTCGAATGAGATTGGATGAATCCTTTCATTTCTTCGGGTTTGTAAAGTATTGGCATGTACTGTCCTCGCGCCCAATAAAATCTGGGTAGATCTAATCAACTGATTAGGAGGGCACTCTTATTTGCAAAATCTGTTGCTTGGTGTAGCTTTAGTTTACCTGGGTCGGAGAATTTGAGTACTGGGATGCGATTGATAATATCATAATAGCTTATAATAGCACTGAGGCGTAGGGCTCATCACGACTGAATGTATTGGAGAGCAAAAGTGTCCCAAGGCGATTCCGAGAGTCATCCAAGGATAACGTGCGGCGACACAGCTGGCATTCAAATGGCGCAACAAGAGTTGGTCGGGGAAATATCGAGAACCCTCCTCAGCCAAAACTACCAAGCCAAATTGAATCGTTTCTCGATATACGAATACACTGGAGTCTGTCAATTACACAGGAAGGTATATTCTATACTTGCACAACAGGAGGGGGGTCACGAGCGAGCGAGAAGAGGGAAGAGAGATAGGAAGTATAAAGTTAAGTACCAAAAAAAAAAAGAGGACAAAACGAGCAGAGATAGAGATGAGAAAGTCGAAGATCGATAGCGTATACGTAAAGTCCACACCCAAAGAAATAGAGACAGTGATGACATGGGAGATAAGAGAGGAGCGAAATCAGCTCAGCGCCGCTTGCGATTGTGCCCCCGCCGGTTGCCCCGCTCGCGCCCGGGCTCGAGAATGTTGGGCGGGATCGTCTGTGGCGTGAGGCCACCGAAGCGCCCTCCCCGCCCGCCACCGACACCGCTGCCCCCAGCACTGGTGCTCGCGCCACTCGTGATGGCGATGGCGTTGGGGTTCTGCGCCTCGCGCAACGCCTTCGGCGCACTCGGCGGCGCGCGCTGCAGATTTGTCTGATACGAGCGCGGCTGCGTCGGGGGTGCAGAGGAGCTCGAAAACGGCGACGTCCGCTGCGCGCCAAACACGAAGGGTGCTGCAGAGCGAGCGGGTGTGGGTGTGGGCGGTGGCGGGCTCGCGCTCGGCAGGATCTCCCCTTCCTCCTGCGAAGGCATGCGCGCGTGATACGTGAAGGTCGGGGTCGCGGGCCGTGGCGAGAAAGGCGACCGCGCGATGGCGTTGCTGGACGAGGCCCAAGGCGACGGCTTAGAGCCAGACGGAGAGGGCGAGAACGGTGGAGCCTTCGTGGGTCTGTAGCCGTTGATGGCGAGACTTGGGGACGACGACTGCGCGGGCACGGGGAGGGGTTTCGGCGGCGGAAGGGGAGTAGCCTTCACGACGCCGTTGCTCGTGAAGCTCGGCGACGGATAGCGCGGCGCTTTCGGAGACTGGAGGACATGCTGTCGCGGGGGAATTGGCGACACGGGCTTGACGAGCGGAGACTGCATGGGCTTGAGAGAGGATGACGACGACGCAATGGGCTTGGACACGCCATTGAGCTGGGTGGGCGGATTAACGACGAGCGGTGATGCTGCACGCTTGACCTTGGGCATGCCATTCACCAGCGCCGGCGAGGGCGTCCGCGACTCGGCGATGCTAGATGCCGTCAGCGGCGAGAGCCCTCCGTGGCCCCCAATCGGTACAAACGACGTCATCGTCAGTCTGGCCGTCGGCGCGCGCTCCTCGACCGGCTTGGCAGGGGGCTCTTCCGCCAGGGATGAGGGCAGAGGCGGCGCGGCGTCGGCCATCTCGACGTCCTCATGCACGACATCCTCCTGCACGAGATTGTGCACAGGCGGCGGGTGTGGCTGCGGCTGCGGCTTTTCGCTTACTGCATCGCGCCGAATATCATCGAGCACACGCGCGAGGGCGTCCTCCGCCTTGACAGGCAGCGCCTCCTTCTCCTTCGCAGGTAGGACCTCGTTCTCCTTGTCTGCCCCCTGTTCGTCCTTCTCCTTCTCCTTCTCCCGCTCCTGCTCCCGGTCCGCCTCCGCCCGCGCCCGCTCCCGCTCGTCCTCGAGCGCTTTCTCCGCCTCGCGCTGCTTCCGTCGCGCGTTCCACTCCTTCAGCGACGTTTTCACCTGCACGGGCGGCGGGGCAGGTGTCTGCGGCAATGGAGACAGCGCGGGCTGGGGAGATGTTACCGCAGCGGGCGCCACGCCATCCTCCACAGACGCTACGCTACCAAGAGGCGCTGGTGGCACCTCCTCTTGTGCTGGTACGGAGGCTGCTCGCTCGACGGGAGACTCCTCCCGCTGGACAAGCACAGACACGTCCTGCGCCACGGGCACGGGCGCCACGGAGTCGAGAGGCACCGAAGGCTCCTCCCGTTCCACCGCCGCAGCCTCGACCGGCGCCGTAGCCTCCGCCTCCATCTCCATCTCTTCCTCCTCCGACTCGGGTGCCGGGCTGGGGCTCTCAGGTGAGGGTCGGTACGGCTCGTCCGCGCCCACGTCCATAAGAAGGACGTCCTCCTCGGGGTCGGGCTCCTCCTCGTGCTGGTAGTCGTCGGTGGGATGGGGGTGGGGATACGTAGACGCGGCGGCGTCCGCGTGGGGTGGAGGGGAAGGCGAGCGCTCAACGAAGCGCACGGGCGGCGAGGACTCGGTGTCCGTGGGCGGTGGTAGTGGCAGCACCGCGTCGGCGGCTGGCGGTGATACAGCACCTTCGTCGACATGCGGCAGGGGTACCGCGTCTTGGTCTGCTCGCGGCGGTGATAGCGCGGCGTCTGTTGGTAACCGTGCGCTTGTCTCGGCGCCTGCGGACGGGTCCGCAGCCTCCACAGCCTTCCCCATCAGCTCGCCCACCCTCATGTCTCGCGGCAGGACGTCCGGATGGCCACCACCAACCACAGTGGCAAGCCACATAGGCCGCGCCCTCCCGCGCCCGGGTGCGGCGACACGAGGCTCAGGCGCGCGAAGCTCGTGCTCGGCGACGTCCCCTCCGGCACCGCGCGGTCGGGTGGACGTAACGTGGGTGGTACTGCGGGCGGAGGGTATATGTGCGCGCGGGTGCGCGCAAGCGACGGCGGGAGACCTACACACATACCCATCAGCATGGAGTATGAAGGGAAGGAAAAAGATGACGCACCCGCATCCGCCACATCCACGAGGTCGACGTCCATCGCCCCGTCGTCCGCGCACGCCTGCTCCTTCTCCTTGCCCTTTCCTTTCCCCTTGGCCCTCGCTGCGTCGGCGCCGCCCGTCCCCGCATCCGCATCCGCCCCGCCCTTCCCCGCGTTCCACCGCTTGCGCATCTTCGGCGGACACGTCTCCTCCTTCGCCCGCTCGTGGTCGCGCTGGCGCGTCTTCCCCTGCGCGCGCGCCGACCGGTGGGCATCTACAATGGCGAACGTTAGCACGTGAAGATGAAGAATTGAGGGACGGGAAGAGATGGGAGTGTCAAGGACGTAGGGGAAGAAGGAAGGAAAACGACGAAAGAAGGGCCGAGGGCGATGGAATGATATGGAAGGAGTAGGACGGTAGGCAAGAGGAAAGGATGGAGGGATGACGGAGCGAAAAATGAAAAGGAAAAGAAAGACGCACGGTCCCGATCGCCATCGCCAACGACATCCACTTCCACCTCCTCTTCATGCCCATCCTCTCCTCCCTCCTCGTCACCCGCATCCGCGTCCCACCTCGACGGCCGCACATCCCATCCTCCCGCGCGCTCGACGACCGCGTACGGCTTGTTGGCGCTCGCGGAGCCGCCCGCGTACGCATTGCTCGCGCTCGCGCTGGCGTACGCATACCCGTAGGCGCTGCTGGTGCTCGCGCTGGCGTACGCGTTCCCGGCGGTGCCGAGGGTGTGGGTGCTCGTGCTCGCGTACGATCCGTACACATCCTCTTCCGCGTCGGCGAGCACGACCCCGCCCCAGCCCCCGCTGCCCCACTCGCCCTCCGCCGCGCGCACGCCGCGCGTCGCGCCGATGAGCGGGCCCCAGCGGTGGGGGTCATGTACTTGGACTTGCTGCGGGTGGAGATGGGAAGAGTGCAGAGACGCGTATTGTGAGGGGAGGTGCGGGTACTGCGAGTGGAGCCGCGAGCTCGACGCATACGGGGGTGCCGCGGCAGGCGCTTCAGGACTCGGTGGCGGCACCCCCGGGCCCGCAAGGCGCTTGGGCTTCGGCTTCGGCGTCGCCTGCGCTGCTGCTGTAGATGCCGCGGAAGCGGAGGATGTGAGCGTGGAAGTGGGTAGTCGTGTCGGCGCGGAAGATAGCGGTACTGAAGATGTGGATGTGGATGGAAGGGCTCTTGATGGTGCCGAGGATATAGATGACGACGCGGCGGCTGAGGACGCCACTCGCCCCGCCCCCGCCCCTGAAGAAGCCGACGGTGTCACCGAAGGCCCCGCCGCTGAAAGCTCGCCCTCGCCTACGACGTCGATGTCGATCTCGTCGTCGACGTCCGCGTCGCCCTCGACATCCACGTCCATCTCCGCGTAGGGGCGGGCGAGTCCGGGTCCGTTCGCCGAAGCCTGCGCGTGTACAGGCAGCAGGGGCGGCGCAGGCGGCGGGAATACGACCCTCTCCATCGCCGCGATGACGCACTCCCTCTCCTCCGCGCCGTGCTCCTCCTCCTCCTCCTCCTTCGGCGGCGGTACCGGGGTGAGACGCGTAGACGCCAACGCTGCCTCCTTCGGTCGCGCGACGCCGGATGTATGCGCGTCAGAGTCAGCGCACGCACACCCCGCATCGCCGAGCGCGTGCAGAATGTTCGCGAGCTGCGCGACGAGGTGGCGCTGCTCCGGTGTCGGAATTGCGGGGAGTCTGTGGAGTGGTCAGCGTGGAACGACCAGACATGCGAGAGCAAGAGAAGGAGGGCGAGGGGAGCAGTCAAATGGAAAGAATAAGAAAGGTGCGCGGGTCAAGAAGGCAAAAAGTAAAAGGAAGGACGATGGAAGATAATGAAAGCGTAGATTCGTCCGGAGGAAGGTGTGCAAGGGAAAGAAAGGATGTCGGAAGAAGGAGGGACGACAAGTCCCCGATAACGGAGCCAGGGAAAAGGAAGGTAGTGGGTGGGAATGGAAGAAGATAGATCGGAGGTAGAGGAGCACGACAACAACGAAAAGACGCCCAGATCGAAGAAGACATAATGGAACGGAATATGGGTAGACGAAAGAGGAAACACGGGATGGAAAAGAATGGCTGAAGGACGATGCGTCTCCAACAGACGCGCTTCCCGCGAGATGAGTATGAAGGAGGAAACGGAGGACGGGTAGATAGGGGTATGTGAAGGTGCAGAGTAAAGGGATGGATCGAGGAAGACGGGGCCGCCGCGGATAGGTGTCATTACAAAGCGAGAAAGGAGGCGAAGAGCAAGCGAGAAGAAGGCGTCGTCGCATGCCACGGAAGACGGGTATGAATTCGGCGCGGCAGGGGAGAGAGGGGAGGGGAGGAGTATCCAAGGAATCGTAAAGGCGAGTCGGAAGGAGAGGGACGGGGATAGAGGCGTCGGCTCGGTGACGGAGTGGATTGCAGTGGGAGAGGAGGATGATAGTAATGAAGAAAGTGAAGAAAGAGCGGATGAAGGGAAAGGGCGGAAGATATGGTGATGGATTAAGTAAGAGCATGGGGCGTGAAGATAAGTCGGCGCGCAAGGAAGGAGAGGGAAGGGAAAACAGTGGATATATGCAGTCAAAAAAGGTCGGGGACGACGGGAAGAAGGGGCGGAAAGGATGCAAGAGGATGATGAAGAAACGACACAAAAGAAAAGGCACGCACCCCCCAGCGACCTCGCCCACGCGATGCACCGCATTCCCGTCGTCCCATTCCCAGCCGACGACAATCTCCTCCCCCGCCCTCAGCGCCCGCGTCGCAAAGATCCCAAAATGCGTTCTGGGCTCGCCGACCTTCCCCTCCCGTCTCCCGCCCTCGTCCAGCCCTTCTCGTTTCTCCCGTTTCTCCCGTCTCTCGCCCTCGCCAGCGCCGCCCCCACAGACATACGCGCGCAGCTCGGCGTTCGGCCAGCACCCGCTCCGTACCCACCGCGCGCGCCCGCCCACCCCGCGTGCGTCGAGCGCCAAATCCAGCGGCGGGCCCACGAGGTGGACGAAGCGCTTCGGCGCGCCCGCGTGCGCGTAGCCGTTGGCGGGCGCGCGGAGGTACGCCGCGCTCGGCGTGATGAGCGCGGGGAAGCGCGAGAGCAGGGCGCGCGGCGGCGCAGGGGCAGCTGCATGCAAGCCATACGCCGGCGGCAGGACAGCGGCGCACGGCGCGGGAACGGAGACGGGGCGCAAGGCGGTCGGGTGTGGTGTAGGAGTCGCGGGGAAGACGAAAGGGGTGTGGTGCAGCGGCGAGGGCGGGGAGAGCGCAGAGACGCCGCGCCACTGGGCAGCATACGCGCGCAGCTTGTGCTGCGTGGAGGCATGCGGGATGACGTCCTCGTCGATGAGGACATACTGGGAGCGCTCGTCCTCGAGGTCTGCCTCGTGCGGCGGCGGGCTCGCGCTTGCTGCCTCCAGCGTCCCCGCGCGCCGCCCGCTAACGCTTCCCCGCCGTCGTGCTGCTGTCTTGCTGGCGTTGGTGCTGCTGCTGCCGTTCCCGAGTTCGTTGACGGCGTGGTAGTTCTGCGGAGCGCACACCCAGCACGCCCACTCCTCGGGCACGGCATCGCGCTTGACGCCAACGCACGCGGCGTGCGCCCACCGCCCGCACATGTCGCAGGCGATGGAGAATCCGTCGTCCATGCTGACCCTGCACAGGCAGCGGATCTCGTCTTGCGCCTCCTCCTTCCCCTCGCCCTGCCCTTCCCCTCCCTCGCCCTCGCCCCCGGCCCTCGCTGCGTCACCGCCCGCGCGATCGCCCTCCCCTCGCCGCCGCTTGTCCTTCTCCGGGCCTCGCCCGCCCCCCGCCGCACCAAGCTTGCGCTTCTGCGGCACCGTGGCCCCTCCCCGCCCATTCATGTGCCCATTCCCATTCGGCTGATGCGCCTGCTGCGCGCGCGCGCTCCCCAGAAGGCTCCTGCGCGGTGGAGCCGGCGTCGCTGATGCTGGTCCCTGAATAGCGGCCTGCATTTACCATCGGGCTCCGCACCCTACAGTCGGACTCCGTCAGCGTCCCGTCTGCGGCTCCATGGGCGGGTACACACCGATTACGCTACCCTCTGTCGATGTAGCAACACTCCGCCCAGAAAGATGTAGTAGCCCGCCCGAAGATGCGGTGAGGCGAGCCCTGCGCTCCGAGACCGTCAGCTCGTCGATGCACGACGTATGAGCGTTGACGCACCGATTAAGCTGCGTATGGAGCAGGTATGAGTCCTCCGGTGGCCTACAGAGATGCAGTAGCCCGCCCAAAGACGCCTAGTCGCAAGCCCGGATTCCGCGAGATGTCGGCCCCCGGAAGCGTATTCACAGCAGCCGAAGCACAGGGTATCGGCTGAGGAGAGCAGTAGAGCCCGAGAGATCAAATTATGGTGTAGAGCGCCGGCAAACAGTGCTGAGTGGGAGGGGGATGGTGGAGGCGTGAAAGAAAGAGGGCGATATGGGCGCGTGGCTGTGCTCCTTGCGTTGCTCCTGTTGTGCCTGGGTTCGGGGCTAGCCGAAAGGGGTTGTTGGTTGCGCGGGCGGGCCCGGCTTGGCGTCTTTTTGGCTTGTTCGAAAATAATACGGATGGTGCTCATTCTTGGATTCTTGGGTCATCCGGTTCATCTAAATTCAGGTCATCAATTATTTGTTCGACTTTCAAACTCCGCTCAAGCCCCCAAGAAATACAATTGCTTTAACCATAAATATACTTGTTGCACCCGGCTCTGATATTTCAAGGACACTTAGGCATTGAACGTGAATAATATTATTCCTGCGAGAACGGCACAAGCAATTCATTCCAACCTCGCCTTCCGAGGCCCCCCTTTTCGCTCAGTGCCAAGTGTTCTTGAATTGATTGATGGATCTAGTCTCAAATGAACTTTGAAGTTCGCCAGGCTTCTCCGGTATCTGAGTCTTCAAGCTAATTGCCAAGACATGAGCACGAGAGAAAATCCACACTAGCGGTTCATTGGAGCTGAACCCCACTTCTACGCTGCAGAAATTCCCGCGAGGCCTACACGGGTGCATCTCCAAGGCACATTTACCCACCCGATACTCACCAGCGAGTCATCAAACAGGCCGAACAGTGTGAGAGCTACATAACCTGCAACTCCGATCGACGAATGCTCTCACAATAGTCTCATTGAGTCTGTCTGCCCACGAAAGCGTATTTTGGATTTGAGGGAGATCAGCTCGCACGGCTTTGCTCATCAGAAGATAAGATCCCTGCGGGACTTCGAAATCGCACAGGAGTCCCAGGACTTACGCCAGACAGTCTCGGTCGCTTTATCGCGTTGCCCTCTATGCCCTCTACCAAAAATCCGACATGTATCGTGACCGAACTTGAGTTTCTCGTTGTTTCTGCATGAAGAGACGATCCAATAATCGCCGGGGCAAGGCGGTTCATCTGGTGAACGCCAACAGCGCTCGCTTGCCAGGACCCTCAGGATGAGGCCGGGACGGCGACGGATTAGGATTAACCGCGAACAACGCCGCAGGAGACGAGGTTATCGGGCAGATAATGAACGCGGTCCGGTCAGCGTATATTTCGCGCAGTACAGCTGCAGACCCTGTGCGACTAGAATTCTGATGACTGGCACAGTGTCGGAGATCCTATTACAGAGCAAGAGAATTCCAGGACGGCAACTCGGCAGGAGTTGGCAACTCCGGGGGGCGTGTTGTCTTCCGAATTCGATACCAAAATAGATAGAATGAGATGGGCGAAAAAGTTACACGACATAAGAATATTAGCTTAACCTCTGATCGCGAGACCAGCTCCCTCCCTCAATTCGCGTCTTCCCAGATTTGTCAGCGTGGTCCAGGCCCAGAACGTCTCCTGGTTGCCATTGGTGGTCATAAATTGTGTCCTATCTATCTCAGACTCCAGTCTGCCTGCAGACCAAAGCTGTGCACTTTCGGAAGGCCCGGCCCGCCAGGGTGGCTGTGGCATTTCGGGTAATATGGGCTAAAAATA